>CM057343.1:114660435-114871455 GCA_030015575.1 Agapanthus africanus
TCTGATCGAGGTGGTGAATACTTAAGTGCCGAGTTCCTGGGTTACTTAAAAGAGAATGGAATTCTCTCTCAGCTTTCTCCTCCATACACACCACAACACAACGGTGTATCAGAAAGGAGGAATCAAACCCTATTAGATATGGTTCGTTCTATGATGAGTAACGCTGAGTAACCAGCGATCATTATGGGGATATGCACTAGAATCAGCTGCATATCTTTTGAACCTAGTTCCTACCAAGACTGTGCCTACCACACCTATCAGATATGGAGTGGGAAGAAACCCCTATCTTCAGTATCTAAAGATTTGGGGATGTCCGGCGTTTTGTTAAAAGGCAGCATGCGGACAAGCTCGAGGCACGATCAGTACATTGTAAGTTTATAGGATATCCAAAGAACTCCAAGGGGTACTATTCTATTACGCAGAGGAACAAAAGCTTTTGTTTCTCGTCATGCCCACTTTCTGGAACATCAGTTTTCGTAGAAAAGGAACAAGTGAGAGCGTAGTAGAACTGGAAGAAATTCCAGAACCCACAAGCTGTACTGAAAGTAATGGTAGAACCAGAGGTTTCAGAAGAAAGGGACATCCCGACGCCACTCCGCAGGAGTAGTAGGCAGTCTCATCCGCCCGAGAGATACTACGGTTTGCTCATAGACGGGGATAGAGAGGATTGCACTATTGATTATGATGAGCCTACTAGCTTCCAGCAAGCCATTCAGAGCGGTGGACTCAGTTAAATGGCTAGATGCAATGCAGACCGAAATGGAGTCCATGTACACTAACAAGTAAGGACTTTGGACATTGCTTCCAGATGGGGTAAAACCGTAGGATGCAAATGGATCTTCAAAAAGAAGATTGGTGTAGATAGACAGGTTGAAACCTATAAGGCTAGACTTGTTGCAAAGGGTTTCCGTCAAAGACCTGCTTGGACTATGACGAAACCTTTCTCCCGTGGCTATGCTTAAATCTATTCGGGTCCTTCTTGGCTATTGCTGCCTTGCACGATTATGAAATCTGGCAGATGGACGTAAAGACGGCCTTTCTAAATAGAAATTTGGAAGAAAGCGTCTATATGGATCAGCCAGAAGGATTCATTCAGAGTGGGAGCAGCGGTAAAGTATGCAAGTTGCTTAAGTCCATTTATGGACTAAAGCAGGCATCACGGAGTGGAACATCTGTTTTGATGATGCTGTCAAAGAATTTGACTTTATCAAAAATCCAGATGAACCATGCATATACAGTAAGATTGGAGAGAGAGCTGTAGTATTCCTCGTCTTGTACGTGGATGACATTTTCCTAATAGGAAATGATATTCCTATGTTACAGTCAGTCAAAAGATTCTTGTCACATAAATTCTTTATGAAAGACCTGGGTGATGCCACTTACATTCTGGGGATCCGGATCTATCGTGATAGATCAAGAGGATGTTGGGACTTTCACAGTCCAGGTACATAGACACCATAGTGAAGAGATTCAGTATGGATGATTCTAAGCGAGGTAACCTAACGGCTTGTCACGGAATCACCCTTTCCAATGAGATGTCTCCCAAGACTGATTTGGAAAGGGATCGCATGTCGATTATACCCTACACTCCTATGGTAGGCTCTATAATGTATGCGATGTTATGTACCAGACCAGATGTAGCATACGCATGAGCGTAGTAAGCCGGTATCAAGCAAACCCAGGGGAGAAGCACTGGATAGCCGTGAAGAACATTCTCAAGTACCTGAGAAGGACTAAGGAGATGTTCTTGATGTATGGCGGAAAGACCTCTAGATGGAGGCCTTTGCCGACTACCGGCTTCCAGAGTGACAAAGATGACTCCAAATCCATGTCGGGTTATGTCTTTACCCTCAATGGAGGGGCGTCTGTTGGAAGAGTTCCAAACAGGAGACCGTTGCTGACTCAACGATGGAAGCGGAGTACATAGATGCTTGCGATGCCGCAAAAGAAGCTGTCTGAATGAAGAAGTTCCTCACAGAAACTTCAGGTGGTTCCTTCCAGTGTTGGTCCAATACCTCTGTTTTGTGAAAACAACGGCGCTATAGCTTTAGCGAAGGAACCCAGGTCCCATCAGAAGTCCAGACACATCTTAAGGGCGGTATCATCTGATCAGGGAGATCGTAAATCGCCGGGAGATCGAGGTGAAAAGAGTAGAGACAGAGAATAACATTGCTGATCCATTCACAAAGGCCCTTCCTCAGACGCAGTTCGAGAGGCTATTCGAGATGATAGGTCTACGATATACCAGCTCATGGCCCTAGTACAAGTGGGAGATTTTTAGTGTATATGCCTTAGGGGCCTTTATTGTATCATACTTGATTGTATATTACTTAATGGAAGCTTGGGATATTCACAGTTATATATACAGTCTTGCTAAAAATGGTAGTATGCTACTTGGTTTGTGTCTACTTTAATATGTGCATATGTTTCTTGTAACGTATCACTTATACATATTAGTAGAGCCTATAGGATCTTTGCTTGATTACCAGCGTCGTGATGGCAAGTCACACTAGTGGGGGCTGAGTAGCCTGTAAGCAACATCCGTATACATGTCCCTGGTCGTTGGATTATCGAGATAGGGCATCGATATTCCGAGTAGACGTAAGTGTGTACGCTTCTCCATCCCAGTTGGGGAGATGGTCTGCCACAGCCATCAGTACGTCGTACTGGAGATAGTATGCAGGTGCTCGTTAGGTTACGGGTACACCGGACAGGACTCGCAGGGGAACTGATTGGTTGGTATTATAACCGTCGTCAGTTAAACAGTTCCCAGGTGACATGAGTACAGCATAGTCCGCCAGACTTGACACTGCTACTTCACCTCGAGTGGTGTCCCACTGTTCTTAGATTGCCTAACCCTACCACGGCTCAAAGGAGTCATGCAAACAGGTAGCAATTTGGTGCAGTCCCGAGCACTTAGAGGCAGTAGTGGTTAGATAGGATTCGTCTCTCCCCGGTATTGGGAGATGATATCGCGCTGTGTCAGAGAGCCATTACGCAAAGTCCCTGGCCAGGGCAAGCGAGATATACTGGTAGGTTCTAGTAGTTTCTCAGGGTGTAATGGGCCTTCGCTCCGACATGAGTTATACAGCTATTAGGGGACTGACGCTTGCCGCCCCCTAGGCTCGATATGCGATAGTCTTAGACGAACAGACCGGACTGTACGGAGATTGTCACATCAGGCTCAGTAGGGGTTCGGATGGTTTTCTCATCGGCCTTCTTATCGACATCTACCTGGGGACCGTTACGTACAGCTAGTGCCCACTTGCGGTCTGTGGTTAAACCCACTGCCAGCGTAGTGTCGAGTATTTAGAGTCCCACACAGAGAGTTTCCCTGTTCCAGGCGAAACGATATAGAGGTCATATGGTTTTACGACAAGGGTTCGGACGCATACGTGTGTTTACGCACGTACGACTTTTTCGGACAGTTTTTACTAGTCGGCTTTGGTTTAAGCCAGATTCTAGTATCGGTTTACTGGATTTATACAGTCTAAAGTTTTTCCGTGTTTTCACGGATTGGAGGGGCGTTCTCGTAATTTGTCGGAAGCTTCTAGAAGAGTGGTGATTAAGGGGTTAAGGTGGCATTGCATTAAATGAGATTAGTGACTCATTTATGTGATTCATTCCAAGTCATTAATGCATCATAAATGCTTAATGACTCATGGAGATGAATCACTCATAGATATTTATGAAGCATGGTTGTTAATTCTATTATTTGATTTTTGGATAAATAATAATGCTTCATATATATTATGATAACATCATTATCTCATTTCATTCTCATCTTCACCTTCTCTCTCCTCAAGCTCACTCTCTCTTCAAACCCTAGCCCTAACCTCTCATGTGTTAGATCAAGGGTTAGCTAGACTAATACATCCATAACCTCACTCTATATCCCCTAGGTAGCTTAGATTAGCACTTTAAGCAACCTAGTTATCTCATGTTTGAGATTAAGCTTGGCGTAGGAGCTTGCGGGTGGGATCGTCTTTGATGCGAGAAGGCCGTTGAGGTGCCGATGTTCCAAGGATCCTACGAGGAGCAGAGGACCGCGATGAAGACCTGAAGGACTAGTATCGTGAGGTATAACTTCGTATCCGAGTAGTTAAACCTCTAGTAGATAGTTAGCAATGGTTTAGAAATGATTCATGCGCTCAAGTCCGTGTTACGAAGCTTTGATAATCGTTTTTTCATATATTCCGCCTCCCCGCAAGTTCGTGGGGTGCGTGACATGGACTTACAGTGGTATCAGAGCCAACTAACCATTACTACCTTGTTAGCAACTGATTAGAAGTTCGATCGACGGAAAACACGAAAACAAAAAAAACCGAAAACCCTAAGTTTCTGTTAATTTAAAAGTGTCTGACAAATATTTGGACATACCTTAAAATTCACAGCAGGAATTGTAAAGATACTGGGAAAATACGAGCCCCTAACTCGGCAGGACGGCCGCGGATCCGCGGCAAGAAGGTGCTTTTGGCCGCGGATCCGCCGCCGAGTCAACGCCGAGTTGACTCGGATTTGCTCTGTTATTCATAATTTCTGGTTTTTTGTTTTCCTGTATGTTCTTTTTCTATCCAGGTTACTTCAGTGCAGGTTTGCTTTTGGGATAGACATGGAAAAGGGAAGTCGATCGATGTTCTAAGATATTTGCTAATTGGGTTTTTATCTGTAATGTTTAATGTGTTCGTAAACCTCCCCTAACTGCTAGTATGTCGGTTGACAGGGGGTTGCACATTTCTGAAATGTTTACTGTTTGTGTATATGAACTGTATTGGACTGTTGTGATGATTAGCCGGGGGTTTGAGATGTATTTAATATTCATTCAATGTAAATGTAATTTGATGTAATATTCTTTTGCGGGGCACATCAGGTTGCGGTTGTAGCCACCGTTGTATTATTTCTTTTACTGTTTTTGCTCCTAGGATAGACCCAAGGTGGGGTACACAAACTACCGGGTACATCGAAGTGTTTAGTGGCCTACTCACGTTGTTGAGGGAGACCGCTTCACTTCGGGTACTTGCGGGTAGTTTACCGTACCCGTAGGGGTCTGGGGTGGGGTAATGGCTATTCATCACAACTGTGTAATCCTTCTTTTATTGCAGGCTCAAAGCAAATGCGGATTGCTAGTATAATCCAATAAAGTTCATCTGTGATCTGGAATGCTTATTATTGCATCTGACGAATGTACAATATCTATATATGATAGCTATTAGACGTCACTTATGTTTTACACCCGCGCTAGCCCAGCCCCCGCTCTGTCGTAGTTAAGTAACCTAACGGATAATGACGGGACCCAGTGGCGAATGCGGATGGCATAAGAGAACGTGGTATTTTCGTTGTTTTCTGCAATGATAGGATAAATGATGGGACGCATTATTATATGCAAATAAAATAAACCAAAGTTAAATCGTTGAACAAATTTAAAAGAAACCACTCGGTTATTTTAAAAGAGCAGAATTTTTAATTGCGGAGCTTTAACCACTCCTTTTAAATGCTATCAGGTTCCTTCAATTATATCAAGTTCACTACGTTCACGTTTTGCCAAAACCAGTCGTAGCCCTCCGTCATTTCTTATGCATGGTCAGTAGTATTCAAGCTATGTATTTTGACCAACGCCAAGGTATAGTGTTGGTAGCTGCTGGGTATTCATTTGTTGCATAGATAGATGAGTTAGTTTGGGACAGTCGTATTATCATTTTGGCCAACGTCAAGGATATGTACGGATGAGTTCAAATTAACCTGGATAATGACGGGTAGAACTTGACATATGACTTATGACATTTTGACCAACGCCAAGGTCATAAGAGCATGGGGCAAAAATATACATCGGGAATTTCTAAAGAAACTGAAATTTGCAAGATATGCATACCATTCTGGAGTTTGATGAATGTTGGTAGGATTCCTTCAACATTATCATACGATGATATTTTGGATCCCGATCTTACTGTGAGTAATACTACTTATCAGGAGATTCGTCACTTAACGATCAATACTATACACCAAGTAGGTGCCTAGAAAGGTGTCAGCGGGGTTACGCCCCCAGAGAAAAGAGGTTATTTAATTAAGGAACTTCACGAAAGCATTGGAAAACGTCCCTCGAAGTATCGACACTAGCCTGGCTGAACGGTTAAGCAAGTATTGTACAGTGAGAATTGTCCTGGCTAATTCTTCTTTTATGGTTTGAGGAAGGATTCGAGAAACAGTGGGAGCCATCCTGTTTAGATAAACTTAAAACCAATCTAAACTTGCAATAGCATCATGCTAAAATATTTTCTTCTCTCTCTCTTAATTGCAGCGACCTTGTGACCACACATAAGTTACATCTAGATAACAAATTGACTGAATCTGACTTATATGACTGGCAAAGGTCTGTCCAGATGTCCATTGGCTATAACAAGCTGGACCACCCTATTACTACTCAAGATCCCGCCGTCCCAGGTCCAGTTTCCAATGTCGCGGATATGGATATCCGTCAGACAAGGGAAAAAGATAAAGCGAAAGCTAAGTACCTCGTGTTAGCTTCAGTTGATGGTGTATACCAAAAGCAGCACGAGAAGATTGACTTATTTTCCATCTTTCTCCATAATAAAGATTTATATAGAGAGCAATCTCATATCGCAAGATATGAGACCTCGATCGAATTAATTCAAGCGAGGTTAGCTGACGGGTCATCTGTAGGGGACAACGTCCTTACAATGACTAGATATATTGATGAGCTCCAGGACCTGGAGACCGCGTTGGGAAACGAGTCAAATACTGACTTGATTCTACAGTCTCTGCCTTCTACCCTGAAGGAAACCAGGGAAGGAGAAGGAAAGAGAAAGGCAAAAGTTTTGGGACTGGATATAGTAAAACAGGGACGTTCCTATTGTTACAGGAATGAACATTGGCAGAAAGATTGCAGGGCTTTAGAAGCTAGTAACCAGGATACGAAGCTTGTTGTGGCTTCAACATCAAGTGTGTTTGTAATTGAGAACTGTTTGTCAATTAACTCTACTTCCTGGGTATTAGATACCAGAGCAGGATCTTATATCTGTAATTCATTACATGCTTTGAGAAACCGTAAAGTTATAAAGATAGATGATTGGTCTCTCAAAGTTGCAAACGGAATGACAGTGAACGCTGAATCCGTGGGAGAATATCGCCTAGGTTTGACAAGTGGGCATATATTGATTTTACGTAACTGTTTATATATACCCAGTATGACTTGTAATATCATATCAGTGTCCTCACTTTCAAGAGAGGGATATGATTTTACATTCATAAGCGATGTAGTTAACATCCACCTAAATCAAGTTCTGATTGGGTCAGGTACATTAGATAACGGCATATACGTATTAAGTCAAGCTCAGGTTTTCAATATCCAGAATACACTTAAAAGAAAGTCTCCAGAATTAAATCAGGCTTTCTTATGGCATTGTAGATTAGGTCACATCAATAAGAGAAGGTTGACTAAGTTACATAGAGAAGGATATTTGAATCCGTTCGAATATCAATCTTATGCTACTTGTGAATCTTGTCTTATGGGAAACATGACAAAGACTCCGTTTTCTGGACACGGAGTAAGAGCAAGCGAGCTCTTAGGACTCGTACACAGTGACGTGTACGGTCCAATGTCTACACATGCGCGGGGTGGTTATTCCTACTTCATTACTTTTACGGATGATTTCTCTAGGTATGGATATGTCTTCTTAATGAAGCACAAATCCGAGGCCTTTGAGAAATTCCAAGAATACAAGAATGAAGTGGAAAAACAAACAGGCAAGAGTATAAAGACGCTGAGATCTGATCGAGGTGGTGAATACTTAAGTGCCGAGTTCCTGGGTTACTTAAAAGAGAATGGAATTCTCTCTCAGCTTTCTCCTCCATACACACCACAACACAACGGTGTATCAGAAAGGAGGAATCAAACCCTATTAGATATGGTTCGTTCTATGATGAGTAACGCTGAGTTACCGCGATCATTATGGGGATATGCACTAGAATCAGCTGCATATCTTTTGAACCTAGTTCCTACCAAGACTGTGCCTACCACACCATATCAGATATGGAGTGGGAAGAAACCCTATCTTCAGTATCTAAAGATTTGGGGATGTCCGGCTTTTGTTAAAAGGCAGCATGCGGACAAGCTCGAGGCACGATCAGTACATTGTAAGTTTATAGGATATCCAAAGAACTCCAAAGGGTATCTATTCTATTACGCAGAGGAACAAAAAGCTTTTGTTTCTCGTCATGCCCACTTTCTGGAACATCAGTTTTTAGAAAAAGGAACAAGTGAGAGCGTAGTAGAACTGGAAGAAATTCCAGAACCACAAGCTGTTACTGAAAGTATGGTAGAACCAGAGGTTTCAGAAGAAAGGGACATCCCGACGCCACTCCGCAGGAGTAGTAGGCAGTCTCATCCGCCCGAGAGATACTACGGTTTTCTCATAGACGGGGATAGAGAGGATTGCACTATTGATTATGATGAGCCTACTAGCTTCCAGCAAGCCATTCAGAGCGGTGACTCAGTAAAATGGCTAGATGCAATGCAGACCGAAATGGAGTCCATGTACACTAACAAAGTATGGACTTTGGACATTGCTCCAGATGGGGTAAAACCCGTAGGATGCAAATGGATCTTCAAAAAGAAGATTGGTGTAGATAGACAGGTTGAAACCTATAAGGCTAGACTTGTTGCAAAGGGTTTCCGTCAAAGACCTGGCTTGGACTATGACGAAACCTTTTCTCCAGTGGCTATGCTTAAATCTATTCGGGTCCTTCTTGCTATTGCTGCCTTGCACGATTATGAAATCTGGCAGATGGACGTAAAGACGGCCTTTCTAAATGGAAATTTGGAAGAAAGCGTCTATATGGATCAGCCAGAAGGATTCATTCAGAGTGGGAGCAGCGGTAAAGTATGCAAGTTGCTTAAGTCCATTTATGGACTAAAGCAGGCATCACGGAGTTGGAACATCTGTTTTGATGATGCTGTCAAAGAATTTGACTTTATCAAAAATCCAGATGAACCATGCATATACAGTAAGATTGGAGAGAGAGCTATAGTATTCCTTGTCTTGTACGTGGATGACATTCTCCTAATAGGAAATGATATTCCTATGTTACAGTCAGTCAAAAGATTCTTGTCACATAAATTCTCTATGAAAGACCTGGGTGATGCCACCTACATTCTGGGGATCCGGATCTATCGTGATAGATCAAAGAGGATGTTGGGACTTTCACAGTCCAGGTACATAGACACCATAGTGAAGAGATTCAGTATGGATGATTCTAAGCGAGGTAACCTACCGGCTTGTCACGGAATCACCCTTTCCAAAGAGATGTCTCCCAAGACTGATTTGGAAAGGGATCGCATGTCGATTATACCCTACGCTCCTATGGTAGGCTCTATAATGTATGCGATGTTATGTAACAGATCAGATGTAGCATACGCATTGAGCGTAGTAAGCCGGTATCAAGCAAACCCAGGGGAGAAGCACTGGATAGCCGTGAAGAACATTCTCAAGTACCTGAGAAGGACTAAGGAGATGTTCTTGATGTATGGCGGAAAAGACCTCTAGATGGAGGCCTTTGCCGACTCCGGCTTCCAGAGTGACAAAGATGACTCCAAATCCATGTTGGGTTATGTCTTTACCCTCAATGGAGGAGCGGTCTGTTGGAAGAGTTCCAAACAGGAGACCGTTGCTGACTCAACGATGGAAGCGGAGTACATAGATGCTTGCGATGCCGTAAAAGAAGCTGTCTGAATGAAGAAGTTCCTCACAGAACTTCAGGTGGTTCCTTCCAGTGTTGGTCCAATACCTCTGTATTGTGAAAACAACGGCGCTATAGCTTTAGCGAAGGAACCCAGGTCCCATCAGAAGTCCAGACACATCTTAAGGCGGTATCATCTGATCAGGGAGATCGTAAATCGCCGGGAGATCGAGGTGAAAAGAGTAGAGACAGAGAATAACATTGCTGATCCATTCACAAAGGCCCTTCCTCAGACGCAGTTCGAGAGGCTATTCGAGATGATAGGTCTACGATATACCAGCTCATGGCCCTAGTACAAGTGGGAGATTGTTAGTGTATATGCCTTAGGGGCCATTATTGTATCATACTTGATTGTATATTACTTAATGGATGCTTGGGATATTCACAGTTATATATACAGTCTTGCTAAAAATGGTAGTATGCTACTTGGTTTGTGTCTACTTTAATATGTGCATATGTTTCTTGTAACGTATCACTTATACATATTAGTAGAGCCTATAGGATCTTTGCTTGATTACCAGCGTCGTGATGGCAGTCACACTAGTGGGGGCTGAGTAGTCTGTAAGCAACATCCTATACATGTCCCTGGTCGTTGGATTATCGAGATAGGGCATCGATATTCCGGAGTAGACTAAGTGTGTACGCTTCTCATCCCAGTTGGGGAGATGGTCTGTCCCACAGCCATCAGTACGTCGTACTGGAGATAGTATGCAGGTGCTCGTTAGGTTACGGGTACACCGGACAGGACTCGCAGGGGAACTGATTGGTTGGTATTATAACCGTCGTCAGTTAACAGTTCCCAGGTGACATGAGTACAGCATAGTCCGCAGACTTGACACTGCTACTTCACCTCGAATGTGTCCCACTGTTCTTAGATTGCTACCCTACCACGGCTCAAAGGAGTCATGCAAACAGGTAGCAATTTGGTGCAGTCTCGAGCACTTGGAGGCAGTAGTGGTTAGATAGGATTCGTCTCTCCCGGTATTGGGAGATGATATCGCGCTGTGTCAGAGAGCCATTACGCAAAGTCCCTGGCCAGGGCAAGCGAGATATACTGGTAGGTTCTAGTAGTTTCTCAGGGTGTAATGGGCTTCGCTCCGACATGACTTATACAGCTATTAGGGGACTGACGCTTGCCGCCCCCTAGGCTCGATATGCGATAGTCTTAGACGAACAGACCGGACTGTACGGAGATTGTCACATCAGGCTCAGTAGGGGTTCGGATGGTTTTCCTCATCGGCCTTCTTATCGACATCTACCTGGGGACCGTTACGTACAGCTAGTGCCGCTTGCGGTCTGTGGTTAAACCCACTGCCAGCGTAGTGTCGAGTATTTAGAGTCCCACACAGAGAGTTTCCCTGTTCCAGGCGAAACGATATAGAGGTCATATGGTTTTACGACAAGGGTTCGGACGCATACGTGTGTTTACGCACGTACGACTTTTTCGGACAGTTTTTACTAGTCGGCTTTGGTTTAAGCCAGATTCTAGTATCGGTTTACTGGATTTATACAGTCTAAAGTTTTTCCGTGTTTTCACGGATTGGAGGGGTGTTCTCGTAATTTGTCGGGAAGCTTCTAGAAGAGTGGTGACTAAGGGGTTAAGGTGGCATTGCATTAAATGAGATTAGTGACTCATTTGTGTGATTCATCCAAGTCATTAATGCATCATAAATGCTTAATGACTCATGGAGATGAATCACTCATAGATATTTATGAAGCATGGTTGTTAATTCTATTATTTGATTTTTGGATAAATAATAATGCTTCATATATATTATGATAACATCATTATCTCATTTCATTCTCATCTTCACCTTCTCTCTCCTCAAGCTCACTCTCTCTTCAAACCCTAACCCTAGCCTCTCATGTGTTGAGATCAAGGGTTAGCTAGACTAATACATCCATAACCTCACTCTATATGCCCTAGGTAGCTTAGATTAGCACTTTAAGCAACCTAGTTATCTCAAGTTTGAGATTAAGCTTGGCGTAGGAGCTTTCGGGTGGATCGTCTTTGATTCGAGGAGGCCGTTGAGGTTCCGATGTTCCAAGGAGCCTACGAGGAGTGGAGGATCACGATGAAGACCCGAAGGACTAATATCGTGAGGTATAACTTCATATCCGAGTAGTTAAACCTCTAGTAGATAGTTAGCAATGGTTTAGAAATGATTCATGCGCTCAAGTCTGTGTTACGAAGCTTTGATAATCGTTTTTCATATATTCCGCCTTCCCGCAAGTTCGTGGGGTGCGTGACATGGACTTACAGACTCCTGGCATGGTGGTGTACCTGCAGGTGATGGATTCACCCTCTCTAAAGGTATCTTACAGACTAAAGGGGAGAGGGATGTGTATGATTAGCATATCACTTGCTTAGGCAATTGAGTCAATCATGAGATGTCAAGTACCACACCAGATGTTGTTTTTGCACTAGATGCGATAAGTTTATATATTAATCCAATCCTGGAGAAACGTTCGGAAGCAGTTTATGAACATAAGTGGATGTTCTAGGGATTTGGTAACGGCAGCCTCATTCGGGAGATGGTTATTATTCCATGCTTCCAAGGTGACCTGGATGACAGAGTGGCTGTCAGAGTTATAGTTTTCCCTCTTTTGAGGGGCAGTAGTTTGGACAGGTGGTCCAATCGAATACTGAGGGAGGCATGGCGCAGGATACTGATTAAATTCAGTGGACGATACAGTCTAAGAAGTTTGCTGGATTTAGAGTTCATAGATGAACTGGGTCCCATCAGATATCCAGACATATTCTAAGACAGGTATTGCTCATTTCGGGAAATGGTTTTCTCCGCGAACTTGAGATAAAGAGAGACATAGAAAGAAACATTGGAGCGGATCCACTCACCGAGGCTATTTCTCGAACGCAATAGTTTTACAAAAGAGCTTTGTGAAACTGATTAGTAGAGAAGTTGGGTGTTCGGTATCACATGGGCTGTGAGTATACGACACCGCAATAATTATCCTTAAGTGCAAGTGGGAGATTGTTGGCTATAGTGCCCTCAAGTCAATAATTGGATCGCAGGCACGTGATTTCAATAATTGAGGAAGGACCTATACCGGTAGAACAGTCTTACTCGAGATGATAGTATGCTATCTAGTTTGTCTTTATCATCGTGTACATGCTTTAGGTGACATTACAGATCACTATTACATGTTGATAGAGTCTATAGGATTCTTGCTTGACTACCAGCTGTATGATGGTGGTCATATACGTAAGAGTTGGATGGTCTATAAGCACATTCTTAAAATGTCCCTAGTTGTGGGAGTTTCGAGACTGGGCATTAATACTCCAAGAGTAGACCAGTGTATACTGATCGAGACCCCGACGATGGGCGGTGGCCGGTCTCATAAGCCATTGGTGTTAGTTGGTTCACTTAAGATGTATACAGGTGCTCATTAGGTTATGAGTACACCGGACAGACTCGCCGGGAACATGCTAGTTGGTATTATACCTATTTTCAGATAGCAGTTCCCAGGTGACATGTGTACAGGTTAGTCTATCGATCTGAGATCGTCATTTGTCTCGTGTGAGTTCCCACTGTACTTTGATTACTATCCTACCACGGCTTAAAGGAGTCGCGCAAACAGGTTTTAGTTGGGTACAGTCCTGAACCACATGGAGGCAGTGAGCGGATCGTCAGGGGATTCGTCTCTCCCGGTATTGGGGGTTGATGTCGCAGTGTGCACGGGTGGCCATCACCAGAAATCCTTGGCCAAGGTAGTCGAGAATTACTGATCTAGGATCGGTAGTTTCTCAGGTGGTGATGGGCTTCATACCGACACTAAATGTCGCGTTATTAGGGGTCTGACTTTATCCACCCCCTTGACTCGATATGCGATACTCATAGACGAACGGACCGGACTGTACGGATATTGTCACTGTCAGGCTCAGTAGGGGATTCAGGATGAGTTTGCTCGTCGACCTCCCTTTCGCTCAATACCTGGGTAGCCGTTACGTACAGCTAGTGCCATTGACGTGCTTGTGGTTAAACCCACTGCCATCATATTGACGAGTCTTTAGAGTCCAACACAGAGGGTTTTCCTGCTTCGGGAGAAACGTTGTAGAGGCCGTATGGTTTTATGGCAGGGTTTGATCATATAGGTGCACTTGTGCACGGATCATGATCGGACGGATAATACTAGTGGGCTTTGGTTTAAGACGGATCCTAGTATTATATTGTTGGATTGTTTTCGTCTCGTTGTATTCGTATTCAGTCGGAATACGGATGCAGATATGTATATACGGATGAGGGGTATTCTTATAATTCGTTACAAGTTTACTTTATGAGATGCCATCTCTTTTTGGATTAAATCATTTTAGGTTAAATGGTTTGTGAGTGTATGTGTGAGTCATTGATTCATGCATGACCATATGGGTGTGACTCATGGTGGCATGATGTTGTTTTGTTTGTGGTGTGGGATATTTGTTGTGAGCAAAGGAGATATTTTTTCTTGAGTTGTTTTCTTTAGTTACTAGCATATTACAATATATATTACTCACAACAAATAACTCAAAAACACAACACAAAAGAAAAAGCGTAGCTGCCTCTTTTCTTCACTTGCTCTTTGCTTAGCCTCACACTTTCTCTCCATGGCATCTTTTTCAACCTCCACCCTACATGTCTCATGTGTTGAGAAAACTAGGGTGTATCGGGACAAAGTATTCACACACAATCTCTACTTCATCTTGGCTATCTAGGCTAGCAAACTAGATACCCGAGTTGCTTCGGTTTTGAGGTCAGAGCCCATATTACTAACCCTCGACGTGGATTGTCTTCGATGGGGGGAGACCGGAGATCAAACTTGATCAAGGAAGCCGCGAGGAGCTTGGAACATAGGTTGAAGACCGAAGGACACGGATCGTTCGGTATAACCTCTCTAAACTCCTTTACAGATTACTAGTTTAGGGCTTATGGGTCGATCTGTAGATTCGGGTTCTGTTAGCGCCGGTTATTAAATTTTTGTTCCGCATTTGGCTACGGATTGATGGCCGGGGCGCTGGCGTAACCCAACACTTGGATGCCTTTTGGGCCGGAATGCGGCCTCCCTTCTCCCACGAGGTGAGCGCGGTGCTGCGTTGCTTTCAATTAGCCCCGGGCTAGCTGGTGCCGAACTTATGGAGGATTCTCCTCGGGTTCCTGGTCTGGTTGAGACTACAGGAAATCCCCTTTAGCCTGACCCTTCTTCTTTCCTCCCTCTACTACAAAAATCATCCCGACCCCCGTAAGGACGAGCCGAGCTAGTTATACGTTTCTTTTAGAAAACACCGGGGAGGGGCGACTAGGTCGGGGTCATAGCAGTGCCTTCTTCCATTCATGAATGGAAGGAGAAGTTCTTGTTTGTCGGGCCGCCCGAGGGTGAGGATTGGGCTTTACCTGTCCAGCGGCACAGGGCCAACTGCCCGCAGGTGAGGCGGTCGTCCAATCCCGAAGCGAGGGCAGTGTCGGCGTGGGAGCCCGTCCAACAGGCCAATGTGCTACTGTCCGAGAAGGCCCTCAGTTGGGTCGGGCTCAGCCCTGCTCAGTTCGTGGGTAAGTTAGGAGCCCAGGCGACCTGTTTAGACTTGCATATTATTCTTCTATTCTTTCTGGCATCGTTAACTCCATGTATTTTCCCTTTTTGCAGAACTGATGGATCGCTCCAAATTTCTGGCTGCCATGGCTGAGAAGAAGGGGAGGAAGGCCGGAGGCGCCGGCTCGTCGCGCCCCGCTCTGAGCCCAGCCCCGTCGGCGGCCGCTCCGGCCAGGTGCTCCAACACGCCCCGGGACTCAGAGGCCAGCCACGGGGAGAGCCGAAAACACGCTCGGGAGCAGGAGCCCTGGGCTTTGGAGGTGGAGGAAGAGGCCGACCCCCCCGCTGCCCCCCTCAAGAGGCAGAAAAGGACGGTGTCCCATTCCCCGTCTTCCCCAATCTTCGTGCAGGAGGGGGATCTTCGCTTCGAGGTTCCCTCAGGGTTTTCCGTCGCCGACAGCCTACTCTCGGAGATGGAGTGGTCGGCTGGGGGCAAGATTCCCCAGGGGATCCTCAAGGCCCAAATCACGGCAATAGCTGGCATATCGGTCGGTTATATGTGATATAGCCGGGTTATCGAATCAAGTGTTGATTCGATAGATTGTTACAATTTATATTAGTCGGTTGTATGTGATATAGCCGGATTATTAAATCAAGTGTTGATTTAATAATTTAATGTATAATTATATATGTGATATATTAAATTACATTAACTAATATTAGCTCACTTTAACCATTTCTTTTTCTCACTTGTGCATACATGATATATATGTGATATATATTAATGTATCATGCTAGGTTATATATGCAACTTGTGTGTATGAGACTTACACCATGACCATGATAATGTTTAGGGTTTTATTTATTTTGGTAATTCAAATTTGTGTGGAATTTAGTCATGGTTGGAAGCTTGGAGAAGCTCATCACAACCATTGACTTAGTCCACCAAATTTGTTTTACTTAAAGATATTTATAAACCTAACCATAATCACTTAGCCATGGTTTATTCTCTACATGGGTTAGTGTATGACACTAACTCACCATGGTTGCATTTCTAACCTCATCTCATTCTCTTTTTCATTCTCATGTTCATCTTCTTCTTCCTCTCCTCAAGCTCTCTTGCTTTTTAGGAGGTGAAGAAATATTATGCGAAAAAGAAATCTAAAGAGAGCCCATTTCTTACTTCATCATCCTCTACTATATTAGCCATTTAGTTTAGGGTGTTTTCTTCACTAATCTACCATTAGTGAAGAGGTAGCATGAGCTTGAGTCTCCTCGACGTAGATCATCTTCGGTCTCGAAGATTTCGAGCAAGCTTGTTCATTTCTTCATGTGAACCCTTACTAGAGTTCGGGTGTTCACTACTTGGAGCGAAGGGACTACTACACAGAGCTTTAGAAGTGAAGGTCCGGTCTACAAAGGTTGTATTCCTCATTCAATTGTATGCAAAGTTGTTTGCATTGTTGTTTCGTATGATTCTCTAGTTAAACATCCTTAGCTTAGGGTTCCTTAGCATGGCAAAATTTGAAAATGGCATGGACGATGCTTCCCAAAACTTTGCTGCCGTGCCAAGTAACCCTGCAGTGGTATCAGAGCCTAGCTAGAGAATTACACGATGTTTGTTAGATTACGAAACCGAAACGAATCCGAAACTTGAAACCCTTTAACCTAGTTTCTGTCGAATTTGAAAAGTGCTATAATTTTTTTTTAAACAACTGCAGAATGTTATATATGATATAACATGAACACCACGAAAATTCGAGGCAATTTTTACCTAATCTGGTCGGCCACAATGGTGGAAAAACCGGTGTGCTCGGGTCATTTGTGGAGTTTTGGCTTCAAATTTTCAGGGTGTTCCAGTCTCTGGGTTTTGGGGTTTCAGGTGTTGCTAGTTTTTGCTAAAATTGCATGTGATGTTAATTTTCTGCATAGGCAACTCGGACTGTTTCGTATTCGTAATTCTAATGTTTGTTTCGGGTATTTTAGACCGTGATAAAAAGTTCGAACGGATATCAATAACCCATCTTTTCCCTTACTGGAAATTTTCCAAGTGTTGGATTTTTCCTAGTTTAAAATATTCAGAAAATCATGCAGGTAATTCTGTGGACCCTCTAGAAGAACGAAACCCTAACTCGATTCTGTGACTGTTGGAACCGCCACTAAACCCTAGGGTTTGTGGTAGTTCAGCGGTGCCACAGGTGAGACATTGGTTGACCTTTCTACGGCTAGTTCATGGGTGTTGTGGCATGTTCTGAGTGCTTTTTTAAACTCCGCTCATGTGTTGAGCTTGTTGGGAAATTTTGGGTATTTGTTTATTCGATCGGAAAGTTTAACATCGTTTAATTATCTGTGATTGTGATACAATATTTGGAATCCACAAAAGTAGTTATGTGATAACTAGTTTGAATTTTATAAATCTAGCAGTTTAGTCTCATTTGATCGGTTGCCACGGAATTTTGATGTGGTTCAAAGGTCCGTCGCAATTACGTAGTATACGTGGATACTCGTCGGGTAAACTTACTAGATAGCCACGCCCCATAGCCCTGACCAAGTGACTGTAGGAGAACCCCATCGCCAAAAGTATCCGTTCGGGTGCTCGCGGCCGCGGTGTTCCGCCTTAGTGCACTTCGTCGACGGTATCGGGGGTGCGGCCGTATACTAAAGTTTCCGACGAGCATTCGATCAGGTTATCGGGAATCTTGTTGAATTACCCGACGGGTTATTGGAAAGTGTTTTTAATATCGAGACTAAAATGCGGGGTTTATAATTGTTAGGCATGTGATGTCTAAGGAATTCATTTGGTTGGGCATGAAATCCAAAGTATGTGATACATTGGGTTTATGATGTCTAAGGTGGTTGTGGATTCTAATTGTTATAGTTTTTCACTTTCTTTTCTGCGATCGTAAGTGTAATATGTGGTGTATCGCCGGTTTCGTTGCTATATGTCAACAACAATTGGGATATGCATATTTACTTACGTTGATGACATGTGATGTTATGTGTTGTTGTGATATGTTATATTGGATCGTCGTGTTTTGAATAGCCGGGGGATTTCATGTGAGATGAGAGTTTTTCATTTTCATTCATGTAAAAGCTTGTATGTAATATTCTTTTATTGGGGCACTTCCGGGTTGAGGATGATGTCACCATTGATGTATATTATTTACTTTTCCGCGTTAGGATAGACCAAGGCGGAGAGCACAAGTAACCGGGTTCTAGGGTCCAGTGGGAGACCATCTCGAGCAGTCGAGACCGGGTCTCCTAACTCTAGAATTGGTAGGTTTGCTTGCCGCTCTCGTAGGGGTCTAGGGATGTGGGTTTGGCTATTCATCACGACCGTGGAATCCGTTTTTTATACTGGCTTAATTTAAATCACGGAATTCCTAGTATATCCAACATTTCATATATGTTCTTGTAGGGTTCCTAGGCACTCTAATGGAATCTCACAAGTGATCAAACATGGCCAATTGAAATTTTACAAGTGCCTACAAACCCTAATACGGATCGTTAACTAGATATATAGGCGATGCATGCAAGTAAACGGAAATATAGCTAAAGGGAAGGGGCTACAACCTTTGTAGATCCGGTCCTCCACCTCCTAGGCTCCGTGATGAAGTCCTCTCCGCTGTCCAAATCGAACCATGACTCTCACGGTGGTTTCATCGGAGGAAAAACGGGCTAGGTCATCGACGACGATGCCGAAGATGATCTACGTCGAGGCATCGCTAGATCAAGCTCCAACTTCACCAAGTCAAGAAAACTTGTGAAGGAAACACCCTATACTACTTGGCAAGAGGTAGAGGATGAAGAAATAGGATGTGGGTTCACTTTAGAATTGGATTTCTCACTAGTTTTCATCACTTGCCATTGGAGTAGCAAGCTTTCTTCATGAAGGAAGAAGATGAAGAAGAAGAATAAGATATGATAAGTTAATTTAAAAAGGAAAATAAAAATGAATACTTATCATTTCTTCAACCATGGTTTAGTGTAGAGATTTAACTAAGGTTAGATGAGTGGTTAGGGTTAAAGAAGAGAGAAGAATGGTGACTTAGTCAAGGTTTCAAGAAGCTTCAACTAAAAACAAAACAAGTCCACCATTTATCTTTCTCTTTATCATTTTCTTTTTCCAAAATAAACAAAAAGAATAAGTAAATGAATAAGTAAATAAAATGATACCCTAACCACTAACTAACCATGGTTTAATACTTTACACAAAACCAAGCTAGAATGTATCATCAAACATGATACAATCATGTGCACAAAAAAATATATCACATATACAATATGCAATACAAGTGAGTATATCCATTTAAAGTGAACCAATACCAGTTAATGCAAAGTAATATATCAAATATATAATTATACATTAAATCATTAAATCAACACTTGATTCAATGATCCGGTCATGTCGCATATAACCGGCTAGTATCCAATGTGTCGGCTTATCGAATCAATCCTTGATTCGATAACTAGGTTATATCGCATACAACCATTCGACACATTCATCGCGAGAATGAAATACGGTATCACATACACGCATTATTCTCGGTCCCGCACATATCTCATATGCGCTCCTATTTCGTTTCGCTTGAGCCAGGAAACCTCTGTGTAGGACTCTAAAGACTCGTCAATACGCCGGCAGCAGGTGATGATCATATCAAACACCCACAAGCCGCAAGCGGTCTGCTAAACGTAATGGCCACCCGGGTATTGAGCGATCAGAAGATCGACGAGCAAGCCCGCTCACACTCCTGTGAATCCAACCAGTAACACTTACCGTACAGTCCGGTCTGTTCGTCTGATATGTCGCATAACTCGCCTAGGGGTGGTAAACGTCAGACCCCAGTAGCTCGATAAGTCATGCCGACTTGAGGTCCATAATATTCGTGAAACTACTGATAACTCTTACCAGTATATCACTGCAACCCTGGCCAGGGATTTCCTGTTATGGCCAGTCGAGCATAGCACAACATCAACCCCCAATACCGGGAGAGACGAATCCCCTCCTATCGCTCATTGCCTCCATGTGAATCGGGACTGTACCCAAAATCCACCTGTTTGCATGACTCAGTAGAGCCGTGGTAGGGTGGAAATCAAAGCACAGTGGGAGACACACAAGACTCTATGACGATCTCGGGTCAACAGACTAAGCTGTACCAGTGTCACCAGAGAACTGCCATCTGACGTGAGGTATAATACCATCTGGGAGTTCTCGGCGAGTCCGTTCAGTGTACCCAGTCTCCACTGAGCACCCGTATACCATCTCTGATGTCAAACACCAATGGATATGGGATCATCCATCGCCCATCACATGGGTCGAGAAGATATATGCTAGTCTACTCTGGAATATCGATGCCCCGTCTCGATATTCCCACGACTAGGAACAATGAAGGATGTACTCATTGACTACCCAGGCCCCACTAGTATGATCTGCATCATAGTCCTGGAAGTCGAGTACACATCCTAAGGGCCTTATCAACATGTAATCAGAGAGACAGGAAGTATACATGTTAAGATAAAGAGCAACCAGATAGCGAACTATCATGTTGAGCAAGAAAGTCCTACCTATATATGTCCCAGCATCCACTACAATATACATCCAATGTACAGTAATGGCCTCTAGGGCATACATATAACTAACAATCTCCCACTTGCACTAGGGCCATCTGTAGCAGTGGTTGTAGTATCTAATACTCAACCATCCCCTAAAAGTCTCTCTTTGGGAAAAGGCCTTCGTGAGTGGATCCGCCGTGTTCTCCTCTGAGTCTACTCTCCCAACCTTGATCACCCTGGAGATCAACTATCTCCATGATCAGGTGATGCTGCCTCAGATTATGTCTGGGTCACTGATGGGACCAGGGTTCCTAGGCCAAAGCCACAGTTCCATTGTCACACAATGGTAGGAACCTAGTTCATCTCATGAACCATTATACACCCAAACAGCCTCTTTGGTAGCATCTTAAGTAGCGATGTATCCTGCCTTTATCGTCTAGTATGTCACGGTATCTGGCTTGGAACTCTTCCAACATACCGTCCCTTTACTAAGGGTAAAGACAATGCCTGCGACTGACATTCAGTCGTCCTTATCACTCTGGAACCCTTCCAGTGATTCTCCCCAGGATCGATTGATACCATCTCACTACAACTAGTGAGTATCCTAACATCCAATTAGATCTATCTCATAGGTCCAAAGCTTAGGATTTAGTAGGTATCACTTTGATCCTATATGGAAAATCATTGTGATAAGCGGAGATTGATCGAGCGTAGCATAGGAAATTCCTACCCTAACAAGAGTATGTCATCCACGTACTCTACGAGGATCGTCACCATACTCCCTACTACCTTTTTGTTTATACAAGGTTCATCTACCTTTTTGATGATGTCAACTTCTTTGACTAATCCATCAAAACAGATGTTCCAACTCCGCGATGCCTGCTTTATCTTATAAAGCATCTTGCACACGTTTCCGCTGCTCCCACTGTCTACGAGGCCCTCTGGCTGTGTTCTTATAGACGTTCTCTTCTAAATCAATATTTAGAAAAGTAGTCATGGCACCCAACCGCCAGATATCGTAGTCATGGTATGTAGCCGTGGCAAGTAGGATCTGGATGGATTTAAACATAGTCCCTGGAAAAGGTTTCATCATTATCCGTGCCTGGTTGATGAGGAAAAACTTTAACAAGTCTAGCTTTGAAAGTCTCAACTTTTCCATGTACACCAAGTAATCTTCTCAAGATATACTTGCTCCTGATGGGGATTTAACCCTTCAGATATAGCAACCAAAGTCCATACTTTGTTGGTGTATATGGATTCCATCTCAGACCGCTAAGCATCCAGCCATTCTTACAGAGTCCCTACTCTTGATGGCCTGCTCGAATCTAGTTGGGTCATCATCTCATGATGCAATCCTCGCTCCCACTGTCATTAAGAAACCGAGGTATCTCTCAGGCAGGCGAGGAACCCTACCAGATCGGCGGAGAGGCTGAGGTTCGTCGGGGACTATAAAATCCTTTGGTTCTGTCAAATCTTCAGCTGTAGTTTCGTATAGCTGGAACCTTTCCAGTTCTACAGAACTGACCTTGCCTTGATCTTGTCCGGATTTTGCTTTTGACATAGGCCGGACAATCCCAAATCTTAACTTACTTAAGAGATAGGATCTTCCCTTTCCATATCATATATGAAGTGGTAGGCAGTGATTTAATTCGAACCTAATTCAATAGGTATGCAGCTTCTCAAGCGCATAACATCCAAAAGGAAATAGGTAACTCAGTAATACTCATCATAGAGCACATGATATCTAATATTGTGTGATTGCTCCACCCCGATACACCGTTGTGCTGTGGTGTATTCAGAGGAGTAATACTGAGAGAGAATCTCATTTTCCTTTAGAATGGTCCAGGAATGCCATGCACAAGTATTCTCCTCCCTGATCTCATCATAGGACATAATACTTATACCCGGTTATTGGTTCTCTACTTCTAACTTATATTCTGTGAATATCTCAAAAGGTTCGGACTTGTGTTTCAACAGGAACATATGTCAGAATCTTGAGAGATTATCAGAGAATATAATGAAGTATAAAGAACCAGTCCTGGCATGTGTAGACAGGAGACCTTGCATACATCATCATGCATCAGTCCCAAGAGTTTACTAACTCTTTCTCAGTTTTCAGCAAACGAAGCTATGGTCATCTAATCTTTGCGACATGACTGAAAAGTTTCACAAGATGTAAATTCAAACTAATTTAAATATGTATCTAAAATGTAACTTCAGCCAGTCGGGTCGCATTGATGTGACCTAGTCTACAATACCTCAAGAAGAATTTGTTCATTTCTGAACTCTTCCTCTTGTGTGTGTTCAGTATAAAAGGAACTGTAGTTTGATTTAGAACGTAAATGATTTTAGATAACGTGCCTGAACCGATCAACTTTTGATATAGGAAATGTTCAAAACATTATCCAACAATACAAAATTATATCATTTCTTTACTAATAAAGAGACTGATATGATTTTGTATATCAGGTTCGGTATTTAATAGCATTTGTTCAGAATCAATGTATTAGTAATAGAGGGTGACAGTGACCAACAGACTTGGCTGCAACACTTGCCCCGTTTTCTGCCTCATGAAACTTATCACCCGTTCTCAGTTTTTCTACCCTTTTGTAGCCCTATGTAACAGATTACATATTTGGGATCCTGATCCGGTATCATATACCCAGGATGCAGAGGATACTGAGAAACAGTTCTTTGTAATGAACACACCCGAAGGAGATGCATCATATGCACTTTCTTCGTTTGGGCGGCATAGGAATTCTGGTATTCCCTATTTCCTGCTCTGTCTTATAACAATTATAAGTTGGAGCGGGACCAACGTTCCCCAGCTCAGTATAACAAGCGGGTTCGGTCAATACATCCATTTTATTATCTTGATTAAGGCGTGATATGGTCGCTACCAGGAGAGAGAGAGAAGAAAACACTCAGCGTGCGCTCTTGCAAGATTAGATTGGTTATATACTTTATCTAATCAGGATGGCTCCCACTGTTTTTATCAAATCTTCCTTCAAACCTTAAAAGGAAAGACTAGCCGGGATTAATTACACTCTACAAGTTCGCCAATCTTTCAGCCAGGCCAGTGTCGGTACTTTGAAGGAGGTTCCCCGTGCTTTCGCACGGACCTAATTACAGTAAACCTCGTTTTCCCAGAGGCGTAACCCCGTTGACACCTTTCTAGACACCTACTTGATCGGCTAATTGCAAAGTGCAAAACTCTCCCAGGAGTAACAATTACTCGCAGTGGGTATCGGGATCCAACTATCATATAGAAGGTATGCAATCTCATTGCAAGTTTCAACACTTGAAACTCCCGATAATGGTTTTTACCCCTAGCACCTATGACCTTGGCTAAGGTCAACAAATCATAGGTATTAGTCAAGTTCTACCCGTCATTTCGTGATTAATTAGGCCCACCCACATGACCCTTGGCTAAGGTCAACAAAGCCACATGACTGTCCTAACTAATCGCATCATATGCTGTATAGGAAGACATCACTTAGCTACCGCACACTACGCCTCGGCTATGGTCGACAAACGTAGCACGAATACTAAGTACTCTACTTCCTAAAATGACGGAGGGTTGCGAATGGTTTTTGTGAAAACCTTTAACGCTTTGAACTTGATCTCGTTGCGGAATCAAATGGTTTTTAAATGGAATGTTTTCGAGGCTTTTCTAGTTTTGCTAAAGGGGTCATTCCCGGTGAAGGGATCGTCGGCCCTTTCCTCGTCGAATGAGGTGCGGGATATATCATATATATCACTGTGCAAAGCAGAAACTATAGAAGCGATCAAAGACAAACCGAGGGCTGTAGCATCTGCCAGTTATTGCTAAAGGAGTCACTCCCGGTGAAGGGATCTCGGTCCTTTCCTCATCGAATAAGGTGCAGGATGTTCTATAATGAACACCGCAATGCAAAGCAAGAACTGTAGCTACCTGTTTTTATTTTGAAATTCGATTCCACAACATCAATTAGGTTTATTTTCTTTCATTAATCTCATTAATGAATATCCCATCATTAAGATCCACCTAAACATCACAGATAAATATAACGTACGCTTATGCCATCCGCATTCGCCTCGATGTCCTGTCTGCACCGTTAGGTTAGGTAACTAACGGCAGAGCGGGGCAGGGCTAGCGCGGGTGTAAAACATAAGCAACGTTTATATAATATATCATATACACTATATATAATATCTGTCACAGAACATCACATGATCACATCACAGATAAATCACAGCAGAAGAAACATATGAAATATTGGATATACTAGGACGTCCGTGTTTTCAATATGAGCCAGTATAAAACACGGATTCCACGGTCGTGATGAATAGCCAATCCCACACCCCTAGACCCGTACGAGAGCGGCAAGCAACCCTACCAATTCTAGGGTTAGGAGACCCGGACTCGACTCCTCGAGTTGGTCTCCCACTGGACCCCAGAACCCGGTTACTTGTGCTCCCCTCCTTGGGTCTATCCTAGTGTAGAAAAGTAAATAATATACAACAACGGTGACAACTTCCGCAACCTGGAAGTGCCCCAATAAAAGAATATTACATATAAGTTTTTACATGAATGAAAATGAAAAACACTCATCTCACATAAAAAACCCCCGGCTATTCAAACACGACGATCCAATATAACATATCCAGCAACACATAACATCACATGTCATCAACGTAAGTAAATATGCGCATCCCAATTGTCGTTGACATATAGCAATGAAACTGGCGATATCACATATTACACTTACGGTCACAGAAAAGAAAGTGAAAAACTACAACAGTTGGAATCCGCAACCTCTTTAGATATCACATGCCTAATCAAATGAATTACTTAGACATCGCATGCCTAACAATTATAAACCCCGCATTTTAGTCTCAAAATCGAAAACACTTTTCAATATCAAGTCGGGCAATTCAACAGGATTCCCGACATTCTGATCGAATGCTCGTCGCAAACTTTAGTAGGCGGCCGCACCCCTAACGCCGTCGACAAAGTGCACCAAGACGGAACACCGCTGCCGCGAGCACCCGAACGGATGCTTTCGGCGACGGGGTTCTCCTACAGTCACTTGGTCGGGGCTATGGAGTGAGGCTGTCTATTAAGTTTACCCGGCGAGTATCCACGTACGCTACGTGATTACGACGGACTTTTGATCACATCAAAACTCCGTGGCAACCGATCAAATGAGACTAAAGTGCTATATTTATAACATTCATTCAGTTATCACATAACTACTTGTGAATTCCAATTATTGTATCACATTCCGGATAAATAGAAAATGTTAAACTTTCCGATCGAACAATCGAACACCCAAGTTTTCCCGAAACAGCTCAACACATGAAATAAGTTTAACAACATTCAGTTCGTGCCTCAGTACCAACGGTCCAGCCGTAGAAGGGTCAAGCCAACGCCTCACATGTGGCACGCCGTACTGCCCCAAACCCGAAGGTTCAAAGGGCAGTTCAAGACGGTCACATAATCGAGTTAGGGTTTGTTGTCTTCTAGAGGGTCCATCGCGTTACTTGCACTACTTAGAACGTCGTTAAACTACGGAAAAATTCAACAATTGGAAATTTCCCGGCAGGGGAAAAAGTGGGTATTTATATTCGGTCGAACTTTTTAACATATTCTAAGATTATCCGGAAAAGCACACAGACAGAATTAGACAATCCGATCGATATACCGAGTCCCCAATACGACCCAGAAAATGCAACTCTGGAAAAAATTATTAAAATCCCCAGGAAAGCCAGCACAGACAACTAAGAATTACTGTGCAAAATTGGATGCACAAAACGACAAAATGGCCGCGGAACCGCCGCATGAGCATGCTCATGCCGCGGATCCGCGGCGCCTTTATGGAATCAGGCCCTCAAATTTTACAGTAAGCCTTAGATCTTCCTGCTGATTTTTCTGAATATTTTTAATCTACAAAAATCCACATTTTACAGAATTGTCCAGAGAGCATTTTCAAGTCGGGGTTTTGGGTCGATCGGACTTCTAATTCCGTCGGGACTTCGCCTAAGGCTCTAGCTAGGCTCTGATACCACTGTAGGGTTCCTAGGCACTCTAATGGAGTCTCACAAGTGATCAAACATGGCCAATTGAAATTTTACAAGTGCCTACAAACCCTAATACGGATCGTTCACTAGATATATAGGCGATGCATGTAAGTAAACGGAAATATAGCTAAAGGGAAGGGGCTATAACCTTTGTAGATCCGGTCCTCCACCTCCTAGGCTCCGTGATGAAGTCCTCTCCGCTGTCCAAATCGAACCATGACTCTCACGGTGGTTTCATCGGAGGAAAAACGGGCTAGGTCAACGACGACGATGCCGAAGATGATCTACGTCGAGGCATCGCTAGATCAAACTCCAACTTCACCAAGTCAAGAAAACTTATGAAGGAAACACCCTATACTACTTGTCAAGAGGTAGAGGATGAAGAAATAGGATGTGGGTTCACTTTAGAATTGGATTTCTCACTAGTTTTCATCACTTGCCATTGGAGTAGCAAGCTTTCTTCATGAAGGAAGAAGATGAAGAAGAAGAAGAAGATATGATAAGTTAATTTAAAAAGGAAAATAAAAATGAATACTTATCATTTCTTCAACCATGGTTTAGTGTAGAGATTTAACTAAGGTTAGATGAGTGGTTAGGGTTAAAGAAGAGAAAAGAATGGTGACTTAGTCAAGGTTTCAAGAAGCTTCAACTAAAAACAAAACAAGTCCACCATTTATCTTTCTCTTTATCATTTTCTTTTTCCAAAATAAACAAAAAGAATAAGTAAATGAATAAGTAAATAAAATGATACCCTAACCACTAACTAACCATGGTTTAATACTTTACACAAAACCAAGCTAGAATGTATCATCAAACATGATACAATCATGTGCACAAAAAAATATATCACATATACAATGTGCAATACAAGTGAGTAAATCCATTTAAAGTGAACCAATACCAGTTAATGCAAAGTAATATATCAAATATATAATTATACATTAAATCATTAAATCAACACTTGATTCAATGATCCGGTCATGTCGCATATAACCGGCTAGTATCCAATGTGTCGGCTTATCGAATCAATCCTTGATTCGATAACTAGGTTATATCGCATACAACCATTCGACACATTCATCGCGAGAATGAAATACGGTATCACATACACGCATTATTCTCGGTCCCGCTCATATCTCATATGCGCTCCTATTTCGTTTCGCTTGAGCCAGGAAACCTCTGTATAGGACTCTAAAGACTCGTCAATACGCCGGCAGCAGGTGATGATCATATCAAACACCCACAAGCTGCAAGCGGTCTGCTAAACGTAACGGCCACCCGGGTATTGAGCGATCAGAAGATCGACGAGCAAGCCCGCTCACACTCCTGTGAATCCAACCAGTAACACTTACTGTACAGTCCGGTCTGTTCGTCTGATATGTCGTATATCTCGCCTAGGGGTGGTAAACGTCAGACCCCAGTAGCTCGATAAGTCATGCCGACTTGAGGTCCATAACATTCGTGAAATTACTGATAACTCTTACCAGTATATCACTGCAACCCTGGACAGGGATTTCCTGTTATGGCCAGTCGAGCATAGCACAACATCAACCCCCAATACCGGGAGAGACGAATCCCTTCCTATCGCTCATTGCCTCCATGTGAATCGGGACTGTACCCAAAAACCACCTGTTTGCACGACTCAGTAGAGCCGTGGTAGGGTGGAAATCAAAGCACTGTGGGAGACACACAAGACTCTATGACGATCTCGGGTCAACAGACTAAGCTGTACCAGTGTCACCAGAGAACTGCCATCTGACGTGAGGTATAATACCATCTGGGAGTTCTCGGCGAGTCCGTTCAGTGTACCCAGTCTCCACTGAGCACCCGTATACCATCTCTGATGTCAAACACCAATGGATATGGGATCATCCATCGCCCATCACATGGGTCGAGAAGATATACGCTAGTCTACTCTGGAATATCGATGCCCCGTCTCGATATTCCCACGACTAGGAACAATGAAGGATGTACTCATTGACTACCCAGGCCCCACTAGTATGATCTGCATCATAGTCCTGGAAGTCGAGTACACATCCTAAGGGCTTTATCAACATGTAATCAGAAAGACAGGAAGTATACATGTTAAGATAAAGAGCAACCAGATAGCAAACTATCATGTTGAGCAAGAAAGTCCTACCTATATATGTCCCAGCATCCACTACAATATACATCCAATGTACAGTAATGGCCTCTAGGGCATACATATAACTAACAGTTCTTCTGCTGCTGATATTCTGTGATGTGATCACTAGATATTCTGAGACGAATGCTTATATTATATATATGAGATATATAGTAAATATTGAAGCTTTCGTTTCTTCTGTGATGCTTAGGAAGCATAATTGATGGGACTTCATTAATGAGATTAATGAACTAAAAGAAACCTAAAGATGTTGTAGAAACTTGTTTCGAAAACTGGTAGCTCTAGTTCTTGCTTTGCATAGCGGTATTCCTTGTAGAATATCCAACACCTTATTCGATAAGGAAAGAGCCGAGATCGTTTCACCGGGAGTAACCTCTTTAGCAAAACTAGCAGATACTACAACCCACTCGATTTATCTTTTGATTGCTTCTATAGTTTTTGCTTTGCATAGTGGTATTTGTGAAATATCCTGCACCTTATTCGATAAGGAAAGAGCCGAGATCCCTTCACCGGGAGTGACCTCTTTAGCAAAACTAGTAAAAGTCTCAAAAACACTCATTTTCAAAATCACTCGATTCTACAACGATATCAAGTTCATTACGCAAAAGGTTTTCATAAAAACTTGTCGTAGCCCTCCGTCATTTTAGATAAGTAGTATTTAGTATTCTTACTGCGTTTGTTGACCTTGTCAAGGCGTAGTGTGCGGTAACTGATTGGTGCTTATCTGCTAGCATATGATGCGATTGGATTAGGGTAGTCGTGCGACCTTGTTGACCTTGTCAAGGGTCGTGCGGGTGGGTTTAATTCAATCAGGAAATGATGGGTTGAACTTGACTTGAAGTCTATGGTTTGTTGACCTTGTCAAGGTCATAGATCGCTCGGAGCAGAATATTACCGGGAATTTCAAGTGTTGAAATTTGCAATGAGATTGCATACCTTCTATGAGATGTTGGATCCCGGTACCCACTGTGAGTAAGAGTTACTCCTGGGAGAGTTTTACACATTACAATTAGCCGATTAAGTAGGTGTCTAGAAAGGTGTTAACGGGGTTACGCCCCTAGGAAAACGAGGTTTATTTTAATTAGGTCCGTGCGAAAGCACGGGGAACCTCCCTCAATGTACCAACACTGGCCTGGCCGAAAGATTGGTGAACTTGTAGGGTGTAATTAATCCCGGGTAGTCTTACCTTTTAGGGTTTGTAGGAAGATTTGATAAATACAGTGGGAGCCATCCTGATTAGATAAACTAATAACCAATCTGATCTTGCAAGAGCGTACGCAGAGTGTTTTCTTCTCTCGTTCTCCTGGTAGCGACCATGTCACGCCTTAATCAAGATAATAATATGGATGCATTGACTGAACCTGCTTATTATACTGAGCTGGGGAACGTTGGTTCCGCTCCATCTTATAATCGTTATAAGTTCGAGCAGGAAATAGGTGAATATCCGGATTCCCATGCCACCCAATCGAGGAATGAGCATATTGATGCATATTCTTCGGGTGTTTTCGTTACCAAGAACTGTTTCTCAGTATGCTCTACGTCCTAGGTATGAGATACCGGATCAGGATCCCACATATGTAATCTGTTACATAGGCTACAGAAAGATAGAGAACTGAGAAAGGGTGATATATCTATAAGTGTTAGAGAATGGTGCAATTGTTGTAGCTAAATGAGTTGGCAGATATCACCTTGTATTACCAAATGGTAAATACATTGATTCTGAACGAATATTATTACGTACCGAACCTGATATACAACATTACTTCAGATTCTTTATTAAGTTAAAGAACGATATAATTATGTATTGGAGGATAATGTTGTGAACATTTTCCTGAATCAAGAGTTGATTGGATCAGACATGTTATGAAATGACATATACGTTCTAAATCAAACCACAGTTCAAAGTATCTAGAACACAAACAAGAGGAGTAGTTCAGAAATGAACGAATCCTTCTTGTGGCATTGTAGACTAGGTCATATCAATGAGACACGACCAGCTAAGTTACATAAGGATGAATATGAGAATCTGTTCAAATTTTCATCTTATGATACTTACCAGTCTTGTCTCAAAGGTAAAATGACCAATACTCTGTTTACTGGAAACAGAGAAAGAGTTAGTAAACTTTTGGTATAGATACATGATGATGTATACGGTCCTATGTCTACAAATGCCAGGGTTGGTTCTTTGTACTTCATTACATTCATCGACGATCTCTCAAGATTCGGAAATGTGTTCCTATTGAAATACGAGTCTGAAACTTTTGAGAAATTGAAGGAATATAAGCTTGATGTTAAGAACCAGGCGGGTAGAAGTATTAAGTCCTTCGATGTGATCGAGGAGGAGAATACTTGCATATGGAGTTCTTGGTGTTTCTAAAAGGAGAATGTGATTCTCTCTAAGCTTACTCCTTCGAATACACCACAGCACAACGGTGTATCGGGGCGGAGGTATCGCATCCTATGAGATATGGCGCGCTCTATGATGAGTACTGCTGGGTTACCTGTTTCCTTTTAGGGGGTATGCACTTGAGAAGCTGCATACCTATTGAATGGGGTTCCATCCAAATCAGTGCCTACTACTACATATGAGATATGGAATGGGAAGAGATCATGTCTTAAACGAGTTAAGATATGGGGTTGTCCGGCCTATATTGAAAAGAAAAATCTGGACAAGCTCGAGGCAAGGTCAGTTCTGTATAAGTTTGTTAGGATATCCCAAACATTTACGAGGGAATATCTTCTACCACACTGAGGAGCAAAAGGTGTTTTGTTTCTCAGCATGCCACCTTTTTAGAAAAGGAATTTCTTGTGAAGAAATTTATGGTCATGAGGTAGAACTGGAAGGAGTTCCAGCTAGACAAACTAACAACTGATGATTTGGTAAAACAAAGGATTCAATAGTCTCCAACGAATCTCAGCCTCTCCGTGAATCTAGTAGGGTTCCTCATCCACTTGGGAGATACTACGGTCTTCTCGGTGATAGTGGGAGCGAGGAATGCATCATGGTAGATGATGGCCCAACTAGGATTCAGGCAGGCCATCATGAGTGGTGACTCTGTGAAAAGGCTGGATGCTATGCGATCAATGATGGAATCCATGTACACCAACAAAGTATGACTTTGCATGTTGCACCTGAAGGGGTAAAACCCATTGGGAGCAAATGGATCTTGAGAAGATTCTTGGTGTAGATGGAAAAGTTGAGACTTTCAAAGCTATGCATAAGTCCATCAGGATCAATGCGCGCATCGCCGAGTTGGAACATCTGTTTTGATGTGGCAGTCAAAGAGTTTGACTTCATCAAAAAGATAGATGAACCTTGTATATACAAGAAGGTTGTAGAGAGTAAGGTTGTCTTACACGTATTGTATGTAAATGACATACTCTTGATAGGAAATGGTTTCCTATGCTACACTCGGTCAAGCTCCACTTATCATGAGGATTCTCTATGGAAGATCTAGATGATACCTACTACATCTTGTGGATTATGATCTATGGTGATAGATCTAAGTGGATGTTGGGAGTGTTCCAAATCCAGGTACAATAACACCATACTAAAGGGGTTTAGTATGGAAGATTCTAAGCGTGGTGGTTTGCCCACTTACTTATGGATCACTCTCTCCAAAAAGATGTCTCCCGAGACTGATTTGTAGAGAGCTCACGTGCAAGGGATACCTATGCTTCGGCAGTAGGCTCTATCATGTGTGCGATGTTATGTACCAGACCAGATGTAGATGACTCACTAGGTGTAGTGATCAGGAATCAATCGGATCTTGGGAGAATCACTGGACAGCTGTGGAGGACATTCTTAAGTACCTGAGAAGCACTAAATGAATGTTCTTGGTTCGAGCTTCCACAGTGATAAGGTCGACTGAAAGTCAGTCACAGGCATTGTCTTTACCCTCAGTGGAGGGACGGTATGTTGGAAGAGTTCCAAGCTCGATACCGTGACATACTAGACGATAAAGGCTGAATACATTGCTACCAAAGATGCGGCCAAAGTGGTTGTCTGGGAATTTCTTGTTCATGAGATGAACATGGTTCCTATCATTGAGCGTCCAATAACTGTTATTGTGACAACAACGGAGTTGTGGCTTTGGCATAAGAATGCAGATCCCATCAGCGTTCCAAACATATTCTGAGGCAAGTATCACCTGATCAGGGAGATGGTTGATCTCCAAGGGATCAAGGTCAGAAGAGTAGACACGAAGGATAACACGGTGGATCCACTCACAAAGGCCTTTCCATAGAGAGACTTCTATAGGACGTTGAGTATGAGACAAATGGCCTTAGTGCAAGTGGGAGATTGTCAGTTATATGTATGCCCTAGACGCCATTACTGTACATGTGATGTATATTGTAGTGGATGCTTGGACATATATAGGGAGGACTTTCTTGCTCGACATGATAGTATGCTATCTGGTTGCACTTTATCTTAACATGTACACTTATTGTCTCTCTATTACATGTTGATAAAGCCCTTAGGATGAGTACTTGACTACCAGGATTATGATGCAGATCATACTAGTAGGGACAGGGTAGTCGGTAAGTACATCCTTCAATTGTTCCTAGTTATGGGAGTATCGAGACAGGGCATCGATACTCCAGAGTAGACTAGCGTATCCGCTTCTTGACCCATATGATGGGCGATGGATGATCCCACATCCATTGGTGTTTGACATCAAAGAAGGTATATGGATGCTCAGTGGAGACTGGGTACACTGTACGGACTCGCCGAGAACTCCTAGATGGTATTATACCTATCGTCAGATAGCAGTTCTCTTGTGGCACTGGTACAAGTTAGTCTGTCGACCCGAGATCGTCATAGAGTCTTGTGTGGTTCCCACTGTGCTTTGATTTCCACCATACCACGCTCAAGAGATCGTGCAAAACGGTGGTTTTTGGGTACAGTCCCGAGTCACATGGAGGCAATGAGCGATAGGAGGGGATTCGTCTCTCCCGGTATTGGGGGTTGATGTTGCGTTATGCTCGATTGGCCATAACAGGAAATCCCTGGCCAGGGTTGCTGAGATCTACTGGTAAGTGTTATCAGTAGTTTATCGAACCGTTATGGACCTTGTATCGGCATGACTTATCAAGCTATTGGGGTCTGATGTTTTACCACCCCCACGCTGTGATATGAGACATATCTGACGAAGAGACCGGACTGTACGGTAGTGTTACTGATTGGATTCACAGTTGTATGAGCAGGCTTGCTTGTTGATCTTCTGATCGTTCAATACCCAGGTGGCCATTACGTTTAGCAGACCGCTTGCGGCTTGTGGGTGTTTGATATGACCATCACCTACTGCCGGCGTATTGACGAGTCTTTAGAGTCCTACACAGAGGTTTTCTGGTTCATACGAAACGAAGTAGGAGCACATATGTGATATGTGCGGGACCGAGATTAATCTGCGTATGTGATACCGCATTCTATTCTCGCGATATGTGATATGTTAGATATATGTATACCCTAGAGTCCATTATATGATAGTGTATATACCGGTATGTATATATATATATATATATATTCAGGGGACATTCTTGCTTGACATGATAGTATGCTATCTGGTTGTACTTTATCTTGACATGTTCATTTGATCATGCTTTCACTCATTTTGTACATGTTGATAAAGCCCTTAGGATATTTGCTTGACTACTGAGATTATGATGTGGATCATACTAGTAGGACATATGTAGTTCATGGGCATATCCTTAAAATGTTCCTAGTCGTGGGTGTATCGAGACTGGGCATCGATATTACCAGAGTAGACTAGCGTATAAGTTACTTGTCCCATATGATGGGCGATGGATGATCCCATATCCATTAGTGTGGTGACACCAAAGACTGTATACGGGTGCTCAATATGACCGGGTACACTGAACGGACTCGCCGAGAACTCCTATGTGGTATTATATCTATCGTCGGATAGCAGTTCTCAGGTGACACTGGTACAGGTTAGTCTGTAGACCCGAGATCGTCATAGAGACTTGTGTGTCCTCCCACCGTACTTTGATCTCCACCCTACCACGGCTCTACTGAGTCGTGCAAACAGGTGGATTTTGGATGCAGTCTCGAGACACATGGAGGCAATGAGCGATAGGAGGAGTTTCGTCTCTCCCGGTATTGGAGGTTGATGTTGCGCTATGTGCGATTGGCTATAACAGGAAGTCCTTGGACAGGGCTGCTGAGATTTACTGAGAAGTGTTATCGGTAGTTTCTCGATCTGTTATGAGCCATATACCGGCATGACTTATTGAGTTATTGGGGTCAACGATACCATCCCTAGACTTGATATGCAGCATATCTGATGAAGAGACCGGATTGTACGGTAAGTGTTGCCAGTTGGCTCGACGGGAGTTTTAGCAGGTTTGCTTGTGCTTCTTCTGATCGCTCAATACCTGGGAGCCGTGACGTACATCTTGTAACACTGACAGTTTGTGGGCATGTGATGTGATCACTGCCTACTGCTGGCGTATTGACGAGTCTTAAAGTCCCACAAAAGGGTCTCCTAGCTCAGGCGAAACGATGTGGGGGTGCATATGTGATATGTGCGGGAGCTCGATTAAATGCGTGTATTGGATACCGTATTTTAATCGGGCGTTTTCTATTGGACGGGTTGTATGTGATATGACCGGGTTATTAAATCAAGTGTTGATTTAATATTAAATCCATTAGCTCATTTATTAAAACCAATTTCTTTATGATGCATGCATGAGTGTATGTATATGTTGATATGGATGCACACATGCAAGCATACATGTGTCATGGTTGATGATACATTGGTGGTGGCAATGCAAGACTTACATGGTAACATATTTAGATATTTTGTTTATTTGAGAAAAGAAAAATGGCAACATAATCATGGTTGACTATTCAACTCTTTTGAGTTGACCCAAGTCAATGGTTTCATTTGCCCATGGTTTTGTAGCCCATGGTTTTGCTTAACCTCAAGTCACAAAATATCTAGATATTTTGTAAACATAGTTTAGCATGAGATAATTCACTTACTCACTTGAGATTAGGATGAGTTATTCATTATTCTCTTGAGTCAAGCTTGAGCCATCTCTTTCTTCCTCTCACTCCTCAAAGCTCTCTAGGGTTTAAAAAGAAAGAGAAGAAATTAAAAAGAAAAGGTTTTTGAGTGAGAACACAACCCACATCACCATTCTACTTTAGTCTAGCCCACTAGTGTGGAGTGTTTGCTTCATCTTCATCCTTGATCAAGTGAAGCTTGGAGCTTGTGCAAAGGGACTTCGTGGTGGATCATTGATTGATCATCTTTTAGCAGTTAATTGTTTCACAACCAAAAAAATTTATACCGCAATCAATTAACGGTGTCGATGTAGCGCGTTAATGAATACGGATCGTCCACTGAGATGTGTGTTTTGATCGATCTTGTTTTAGATGAGTCGAAATGAAAATATAAAAGAAAATTCAAGAAAGTTGATTCAAGATTTGTAAGATTTGATTTTAAGAAATATCAAGAAAATAGATCTAGAATCAAGAAATGTCCCAATCAATTTAGTTATCAAGATTTGTAGAATAGCTTGTAGGAATCGATCAAATTGGTAGGTATGATGAATACTAATTATAACTAATTTTATCTATTGAGGGATTGTAGCTAGAAAGATGACGATGAATGAAGATTAGGGATCTATTGAAGAAACTAGGGTTTCTCCTTCTATCCCTTGTCTTTTCATAGATCATCATTCAAGTCTAACATCTAGAAAAGAAAATCATCAATCGTTCATTTCTAATTTGCAACGAAGTTATCACGAAAGTGATCTCGCTCCAAATTAGGTCATCGATGATTCATTTTCCTAGAGTTAACAATTCTCATAAGACTTAAAATTAGTAAAAGGATTTCATCACCATTAGATCTACCGATTCTCTTGATTCCTCCACAAGCGGAGATTTCACTCAAACATCATAAAAATTAATGAATGAAGAATCAAGAAGTTTCATAACGCAAGAATGTAAAGGAAGCAAGAATTACAATTATCACCTTTATTAAATCGACGACTAATTACACATTCCCTCAATTCGAGATTACAAGATTTTGCTCTCGATCGCTCCTTTTGAAGAGGTAACTGGATCCGTCGAAGTTCGCTCCGCTAGATCTCCGTGAGACTTGGATCGTCGTGGATCTCGTGCTTTTGATGAAGATTGGTTTCACGGATAAAGGATCGATGGTTGCTTGCTTGATTTGCTTCTCAAAATGATCTTGATTTGGCTTTAGAAATGGATTTTGGACTAAGGTTTTGGTATCAAGTTGTGTCACTCAACTTGAATTTGAATTTTGGCTCCAATTATCTAACTAATTATCTAACAACTTAACAGCCCCAAAATTGTAGATCTAGATCGCTTTTTATAATTTCAAATGAATCTTGCCTCCAAAGCTTGGTAGTTATGCAGAGCCTTCTAGAAGATACCACGTAGAAATGGAGCGTCCTGAGGAAGCTAGGCCGTTACAAGGAAGGCTCTGAAAAAGTCTCGAGCGCCGATGAGTCAACTCGGCCGCGGAACCGCGGCGACTCGGCCTGTCTCGGCCGCGGATCCGAGGCCATTTGATGAGATCTCTGGGTCATTTTCCTGGGGTGTTTTGTTGTTAGTCTCTGGGTGTTCTTTTGATGTATGGAATCATTTATATCTTTCTTGATTGTTGCCAGATTTCAAGTCTTTGACTTGCTGCACTTTATCGGCACTTTTGCGATTCCGGTTTTTTTACCTGAAGACTTTTCTGCACACAATCTTGCTGAAAAGTGTTGAGATATATAAAATCATGCATGTAGTAATAAACACTCAAGTTCCCTCATAATGCCGGTTATAATGTATAACACATGTTATTTCATATTTTGTAGACGAATTGCTAATATGTGCTATATTTTTATCAAACACCTTTACATGATTAGAAAGAGTAGGGAAATTGATGTGTTAAGAATGCAATATTTTCGACTGATCAAATTCCCCCAAACTTAATTTTGGTCGTCTCGAGCAAACATCTTTTATTTTTATTTAAGAGAAGGAGAATATATAAGAAAAAGAAAAACTAACTAGCACACTTTCGTAGGCAACACGATTGCACTGAGCACGTGCAACAAGCCTTTAAACCTCTAGGTGTCCCTAGTAGGAGGAGTATTGTCTCCTGAGGGTTTTCAGCGGATTACACCCATAAAATTCCATAATAAAAGAAAGACTGGAAAAGTTACATATAAAGATAAGAACTGTAAAAGAAAGACTTTGAAAATCAGAGTTTCCAACTAATACTAGCTTTTCAGTTGCTATGAGCCCTATCTTAATAGTCATGAAAAGATGTTTGAAATCACGTCACCCCTCAGTAAAACTTTCTTCTTTATTCTTCATTCCTACCTTTCTTCCAAACATTAATTATATACCCTTACGTGTGTGTAAAGAACATCTCTACACTCGGAGAATTCAATTCAAGCTATCATACTCTTGTCCAACTACCTCAGTACTTTTTAATTAATGAATATTAGATGGAATTGCTCACATATTTTTCATGCGACCGTTAATACTTCTTGAGGTACTAACCGACCGATTACTCATGTGCTTGCTGAATAGGTGTATATAATATTTTCCTCGTCTTGCAACACCTAAGGCTTAGCAGTGACTCTCTAACACTAGGTGATGAAGCACCCTCGCTATAATTTTTTATTGCTCCCTTGGTGATTACAAAACCAGTGTTCATTTTTCTCACCATTTTATCTTTTATTTTCCATTTATTATTTCATTCATATTTTGGCTTTTAGACAAGAGCATTTCAAGGTATCCTCTACCATCCCGAGTTTCAAGACGTGTGTAAGTGCAAATAGTAGGGTATCAGCATTCAAATGTTTAGCTTCCAGAATAGAAACTATTTTTCAGACTTATTTTTATCCTCAGATTAGTGACTTATTTCATCTTACTAACCCTTGGGGCAACGACTCATAACTACTTATTATTAGTTTCGTTTAAGAAAACTTCTAACTTTCTTGGTTTTCTTAAATTATTCTAATCTTTTGGATATAATTTTTCACTATCTAATCTTTTATTATCCTATTTATGTAATTTTTTAATATATTTTTATATTTTATATTTTATTATTTTATATGTTTTGTGCTTATGCAAAGTATGATGCAAAATGATGCGCAAATAAGCACAAACCTCCCCCAAACTTATTTTCAACAGTGTCCTCACTGTTGTCTTCTGCTAAAAAACCTGTAAGTTTAGGAGGACATTATTAATGGGGGCATGAAATATGATCGTGAAAATCCTCCCCCCAACTTATTTTTGGCTCACAATTTTGAGAACAACTTTTATTTTCAAGAGCCAAAAATATTCCCCCTCCCAAACTTGAGTTAAACAATATTAAGCTTTTAAAATCACAAGAGGGGGTCAAAGTTATTGGTCAATACCAAGCTTTGCACAGACTAAAAGTCAACACCAACCATTCGAAGAATTTATCAGTGAAAAGTACCGGTTGGTGGAAGAACATGTTGTATAGAGTTAGGAAGAAGTGGGGAAGAGATAAGTGGTGTAAAAGTGAGGGTTTGCGTCTCGTTTTAGAGAGACGACACAGTGATTGTGATGGACTACTCTCATTCTTGTGAATGTCAAAAAGTAGGGGTGGAGGTTCAATTTCTTTGTTTTGAAGATGATTCATCTCAACACCCGTGTTTTCTAAAAATGCGAGTTCATCAGCGAAACTTTCATCGATATACCGAAGAATAATGTCATTAGAAAGAATGGGATGATACATAGACTCCATAAAACGTTCATCATCGACGTTAGATGTTGACCCGGACAACTCAAAAGAAGGGTCTGTATGTATATGATACATATTTGGGTCAAACAACAACGTATAAAGGAAGTCCGGATCTGTATCGTGAAGCTGATTAAATTCGCTGCTGTCAACATCTATTAATTCAACAGAACATACTCGAACATGAGGATCGGAGGGTTGACTTCCCAACTCGTAAATGTTGAGCTCAATTGACCTATTCCCGAAAGATATGTTCATAGAGCCGTTTCGATAATTGATTACAGCGTTGGAAGTAGCCAAAAAGGGTCGACCAAGAATCACAGGAATTTGGTTCCGTGGGTTCACTACATGCTGTGTATCAAGAATAATAAAGTCCAAAGGGAATACAAATTCCTCAATTTTTATCAATATATCCTCAAGTTCACCCCTAGGTTTGGTGATTGATCGGTCGGCCATCTGGAGAGTTATGTTCGAGGGCTTTAACTCTCCGATACCTAATTGCTCATGAACTGAGTAAGGAAGCAAGTTAACACTAGCGCCAAGGTCAAGTAAAGAACGGTTAATGTGTTTATCCCCAATAGAAATAGAAATAGTAGGACAGCAAGGGTCCTTACGTTTCCTTGGTAATTGTTGGGGAAAAGCCGTGTCTACAGTACTCGACATGAACACTTTTTTCGGCACTTGAGTCTTCCTCTTCCTAGTGCACAAGTTCTTTAGAATTTTCGCATATGACGGAACTTGTTGTATAGCATCTAGGAGAGGGATGTTGATGTTAACTTGCTTAAACATTTCCACAAGCTTCTCCATTTGGGCATTGGGTTTGTTGGGCCTCAACCTATATGGAAATGGAGCTTTATGAATAAGTGTTGGGTCCAACATTTGTGGAGAAGTTTGTAGGGGTGGAAAGGATGAAGTGGGTGGACGGTTCGAGCCTTTGGGAAAACGGAGAATAGGCTCGGAAGAAGAAGGTAAATTAGATGAAATAGGGTAAGAAGCAGAAGTGGGAGTGGAAGTGAAAGTGGAAGCAGGGGGTTCAATTGATTCCTCAACATCAATATGTTCACCCATATGATTGTCTAGCACTCTTCCAGATCAAAACGTGGTCATAGCATTCACATCATTATAATGCGAAGGTCCAGGATCAGGTAGGGGTTGAGCTGGAAGTTTCCCTTTCTCTCTAGCACTCATTTCGGATGTTAACTGTGCAATTTGTTCTTCCATCGATTTAATAATCTCACCTTGGGAGGCGGAGTTTTTCTTTATATCATCGATAGAAGACTTAAAATCAGCCAACATTTGAATAGAATTTGTCAGAAGCAAACTCATGGTTTGTTCAAGTGCAGAGGTGTTATTGGTACCGGCAGAAAATTGATCAAAGTTGTTGGCCGGGTTTTGAAAGTTTTATGGTTGGTAGGGGTGCTGACTCAGTTGTGGTGGAGGGACCCATTGAAAATTATTCTGGTTTGGATCCGTGTATTGAGTTTGGTGTTGCATTCAAGAAAGATCAGGGTGATTCCTCCAATCTTGATTATATGAGGAAGAAGAAGGATCGTTTCTAGGTTGTTGCTGAAATGCAGTATTAGTGTGACTGTGAAACGGTACATTCAAAGGACATTCTTCCATCAAATATGATGAATTGGAATAGCAACCACATACAGTTTTGGGAAGTGTGTATTGGTTTAGGGAGGCTGAAGAAATTCTGTTTTCTATAGCGTCAAGTTTTCTTTGTATTGCGGCCATTTTGGCTTTCATAATGACGAAAACATCAAGCTGATTGATATCTTCCCTAGACGACGGTGGTCTAACACTTTCCCATTATAATGTGTTTTGAGCTAAATCTTTTAGGTATTTCCAAGCTTCACCATCATCTTTAGACAGGAATTGACAATGACACATGGTTTCAAGCATCTGTTTTGTCGTGAGATCAATACCCTTATAGATAACTCGACACAGATCCCATATAGGAATTCCGTGATGAGGGCATTGTAAAAGAAGATCCTTGAACCGTTCAAAGCATTTCTAGAATGGTTCATTGGGAAGTTGGGTAAATTTGAAGATTTCGCTTCGAACACGGCTGGTCTTGGGATTGGGATAAAATTTCTTAAGGAATGCTGCAACAAATTCATCCCATTTTGAAATAGAATGTGCGGTTGTATTATAAAGCCACTTCTCGGCTAAATCGCACAAAGTGAATGGGAGAAGATGTAAAGGATGAACATCCAAAGACAGTTGTGACCATCCAATCATTGCGCATACGTTTTCGAATTTGGAGATAAAAACGTATGCGTCTTCAGACTCAAGACCGTGAAATTTGGGTAACAGTTTGATAAATTGGGGTTTGATTTCAAAATTTTCCCCGTTGGCAGGTGGTATAGAAAGACAGATGGGAAGGGGAACACATGTAGGATAACATCTCTCTTGAAGAGAAATGCGTGGAGGATTCTGCACACCTGCGGACGGTGGCAGAGTGGTGTTAAAGTGTGATGGATATCCGTCTGTCACGACCCAAAATTGTCCCGTGACGGCCCTAATACTACGCAACGCCTAAAGACGTAACGCAGTAAAAGAAAGTCAAAACCCAGAAATCTAAACCAAGAAAATACGGAAAAGATAATATAAGTTTTTGAAACATTTGAAATCGCAACCCAAATTCCTTAAAAGTTTTACTTTCCTTCTTTAAAATTTTGGCAACACCCCTTTTTGTAAAAACTAGCTTAAGACGGAAAACAATAACATCAAAAATATACGACGCCGTAGCGAAGAAATAAGAGACAATAGGAAGAAACTGTATATAAAAAGGCGACAAATCCACAATAATACACAATAACGTCCTCACCAAGTCTCTAAGTCAACAATACAATAGTAGATGGAGAGTACAAAATACAACGAATGTACAATATGAAATACAGATAATCATCTAACCCACCTAAGCAAAATAGTATACTGTGAGCTGATGCGGTATCTGTAGCAAAAGATGATAGCTGAATAGCGGAATAGCTGAATAGCCTGCCTCGACTACTCTGGGGAATAACCTGAAACACCTGTGGCACAACGGGGGTGAGTTGCCAACTCGTGAATAGTAGATAATATATGCAGGTAATTGCAGGAATGTACGTACAGCATGAATCTAAGATATGCGATTACAGTAATAACATGTCATGTGAATGCAGAATAATAGAAGTACAATCAATATGTGAAGCGATAATGACATGATAATAGTATGCAATAACTATGCAATAGGGATATGAGAAGGTAGATATGCAACAATCATAAGGGTACAATAACAGGTACTACCAATATATGAAACCGTGCATAAAAGAGATAAGTGTGAGGTATATGATGGAATATGTCATTTCCATGGAAACCTGACATCGTGGCAGGATCACAATCCATCAAGACACTCAAATCCATAATTCCTCAAATCAGCCCCCAAACTGGCCTCTCACATCATATAAGTCTCACATCATCTCAATGTACAACATCGAATAGATCTCCTATATCCCGAATGTACAAATCATCAATCTCTTTCATATCCAATATCCAATCTTAATGAATCACCTATATCCCAAGTCGAATCTCAAGTAAGAATCTAACATCCTAAAGGTGTATATACAGAAATAAATATGATGGGGGCAATACACATATATTAGCGTCCCATTCCACTAATATTGGTGTAAGGGTATATATAACAACGACTAAATCCCCTGTTATATATACAAAGGTATTAAAAGAAATATCATGAAAACAATGTGCCAAGCATCGACACAGAAATCCTGATCACGTATCATACGCTATCCCAAAAGCACGAGTGCCTAGCTCTGACCCTCGCCTTTCGACGTATGCATACGTACATGACTCCCAGCGGTGTCTCCGTGATCCCCCGCCGAGTCATGGGTACTGTCACCGGTAGGTACTCGCCCGCCTCCAGGCTCAATCGGCAAAATCCATCGATCTTCTTGCCGAGGGGAACCATACCGGGCCCCACCATGTACTCTCATACGGCAACCACACCTCGTATGGAGTATATAATCAGCACCGATAAAACTCATGGTGGACGCGCAAATATCATATCAAGGAAACTGGGTTTTTCAATGTATGCATAATTCCATGAACTCCCGCGGTTCCCAAATCCAGAAAACATCATGTAAAATCCAAATAAACAATGCGCAAATCCAGGAATAAATATATGCGATATATCTGAATGCGAGCATGCAAATGAAAGTATATAGCTGAAACCAGATGTATGCAAAATCAATAAGGTACAGCTAAGGATAGGTATCTACCTATAAGTAAAATATGTGCATGGTATACCTGTAGCTGTATCGCAAGGTGTATATGTACCTATCACTAATGGTAAGATACACTACAGGTATACCGATAAGCTAGATGTCATGTATGATAAGCAATATAGTATCACTAAGGGGTTGTGTGTGACATGGCAATTATTGGCGGTGTGTGTGTAGCATACAATCCGTGCTCGTGCAACATGAACCGTCAATAATATGTGCAGTGTCCTACGGCTGCTAGTCACAGTACAACTATATCCAAGGAAATACAGTAAAGGCGCAATTCTAACAATGACGTAGAATATGCGACAGGTATTTGAATCCTAGCCCAGACGCATAACGCCATACGGGCGATTCCCCTGTAGATGTTAAATCTACTCACCTACGCTCCACGCCAGGTGAATCCTACCATCTGCTCCCCCTTGTAGTAGTGACCGTAGTCCCTGCCTGCAAACCTGAAAATGAGACAAGGAAATCATATATAAGCCAAATATTCCGCAAAACGCGATATCGAACCAAAACGAGAAACTCGCGTCGCGAACTAAACGCGCGTGTGCACGATACGCTAAAACGTATGTATACGCGTCTAAAACCATCGCGACACGCCGTGATACGCTGGATCACAGAACCCACTCACGTATCGCGCGTATCGCGCAAACACAACGGACACCAAAAACGATATATAGTCCCAGATTTTCCTACAGGTAAAATATTACAAAACTAGACATGCCAAAACCCTAGACAACACAGAAGAGAGCCCTACACAAAACCCCAACACCCATGCCCCCTACTTGGCCGCAAATTGCGGCCAAACCTAATAAATCTGCGGCCTGGAAAATGAATGAGGGGCTCGTGTTCTGGTGGTGTGTTCTAGACCTAGTGAGCATGCCCCAGTTTTCTCAATTTTGTTCTGAAGGATCCGGGTCAAAAGCAGATCACAAAAATGCTAATATATCGCTTTAAAATCACCAATTTGCACTAAAAGGAAACCCTATGGTATTTTAGTGTAATCTAGGGTTAAACTCAGTTAAAGTGACCCTACAACACTTAAATAAGTAGGGTTAACTAACACAATCATCACTTAGTCACAACGTCTCACAAATCACTATAATTTAGCACTAAACTCACTAATTAACACAAACCGACGCTAAATTAACACACAAGCTAAGAAACTAGGAAAAGAGTTCAGAAATATACCCTAAAGAACCCTAGAGAGCAGGAGAAGAAGTGGAAAGAGGAGATGAGCTGCTGCAATTTCTCCTTGTGTTGCTACTGCTACCTGTGCTGCTGATGTTGCTGTTGTTTCTGTTGTTGCTGGTGCTGCTCTTGCTGATGCTGAGGCTGCTGATTTCTAGGGCTGCTGCTTCTGCTGATGATGCAGGTAAGTGTGTGTGTGTGTGTTGTGAGAGAGAATGGGAGTGAGAGAATGAGAGTGAGAGAATGAGAGAACACAAACAAGTCAACCCCCTCCTCTCTCTCTCTCTTCATTAATGAAGGCATGGGCAAAGCCATGATGCCCCATCATGCACTCTCTCTCTCTCTCACCAAGGTCAACAAAAGAACAACCATTTTAAATTTAAAACCCCATTTAAATCCATTTTATTTTAAAAACAACCATAAACAAATAAAACCCAAAAGCACCTAAACAATTAACTTAAGAGAATGGGTTAATCCATCATGCTTGCTAAACATGGTCTAACCCCATCTCTAAACCCTAGTTTACATGCACAAGTGTGTGTGTGCCTAGAAAAATTCTAATAAAATACTCAATAATAGGATAAAATATTTGAAAACCAAATTGGTAAACCTTTTTATTAAAAACCATATATATAAAAATATAATTAGCTACAAAACACATTCTAAGGTGTTACAATCTTCCCCCTTAAAAGAAATTCGTCCCCGAATTTAAAAATATACTATACGTACCTTCAAAGAGAAGATTATGACTCTCAAATCTCGCTCGCAGCCTCCCAAGTGATTATCTCACTTTCACGGCTACGCCCAAGAAAAACCCTTCACAGATGGCAAGACCCTTGACCGATATTCCTTCACCTGCCGAGCCATTAACACAATGGCTGCCGGTGAACGAAACGATCGCGTCCAAGCCAAATGGTCTGGTGCTAAATCATGTGAGAAAGGCCAAGAAGGTAATTGTAAAGCATTATCACAAGGAATACGGGGTGAAAATCCAATAATCTGGGCGGAAGTGCCAAATTAAGGGCAACGAAACTAACTCGCTTATAGGATCTTAAAAGGACCTAAATCCTGGGACAAGCTTCCCAAAATTCAACACGTCATTCATCGGAAAGTCAGTAGGAATACATGATCTGTCCCTGCGAACTTGAGTCTATGGCTAACACAGGCGGCATAAGACCTCAGTTCGCAATAGACAATTTCCATCCTGACCTAACACAACTGGACCATCTCCGAAATCTTTAGACTAGCTGGGGTCCAAAGTCCTACTTACGCAGAGTCAGAAAGACAACAGACTGGTGATCGACATGACCTAACCCCTAAACCTAAAGGTGGCCAATTGGAGTGTCTCCTGATAACAGTTATTGAAGGAGAACCCTAACGATGGCGAGTGACGATCCCCAACTGCTGACAACAATAAAAACAAACACACCACTTAACAAAGAACAACTGAGCAAACTGAGTATAACCGGACGACAAGAATCCGAATGGAGTCACACCCTGACTAAACTTGGATAGAAACCATAACGAAATTCGTGGGGATCTGCTCCCACTCCTATTGGAACGGTTAAAGATTGCAATTCTCCAGCCGGCCTCAGATGCTCGACCCAAACACACAACAAGACAGACACCTTGAAACGAAACCTGAAATTTCTCTTTACATCCCTGTCCACCCGTAACAATCTCACAAGTCATGTCAAAGCTGGTGGAATTTGAATGAATACAGAGAGTTGACAGATGTGCATGTTCTAGGATTTCACGTCTCCACCCGATGAAACCGGGTACACAAACGCGTCCTTAACCTAGCACACCATTGTCACAAATCAAGGTCTCCGAATCATTACCCAGCCGAGTATACTCAAGTATCACTGACGAACGAGCATCGGCGGACAGTGTCTCGCGAAAACGATTTAAGGAAAGTGGTCGGGCGCGGACATGAGCAAGCTGTCCCCTCCGTAGAGACGAACTAAAGCTGTACTCAACGATCACATAAAAAAAACTGTAAATCTGCAGGAGACTATCACAACAATCAAAATCCGCTGCAGGAAGATGTACGTTAAGCTCTGGTGGTCCGTGAAAATCTGACATGACTCTCGAACAAGTAGTGTCTCTAAATCTCCAACGCAAAACCACCTCGGCCATCTCCAGATCATGAGTGGAATATCCTTCTCGTACTTCCTCCAAATGTAGGGAAGCAAAAGCGATAACTCTATAGTGTCATCTCAGTACACACTCGAGCCCACTCAAGAAACATTACAGTTAAACAACAAGGTCGCCCGAACCAAAAGCAAAGAAAGAACTGATGCAGTTGTTAACCGAATCTCCAACTGCCGAAAACTCCGTACACATGCCTCAGTCCACAAAAAAGAAACCTCCCTTCCGGTCCATTCAGTCGACGGTGCAGCACTACTCTAGCAATCCTGCATGAAACGGCGGTAAAACCTGCTAAGCCCAACAATCTGCGGATCTCTGTCCTGCACACAAGTCTGGGCCTAAGCTGTACGACCATGATCTCCCTCGGAACCATACGAAACCGTCTCCCGTGACTATAAGACCTAGGAGTCAAAACCAAACAAGCCTGAAGAAACACCCCGAGAATTTAGCAAACTGCTGGTGCTCTCCCAGTATCTGCATAACAAATCCTTCAGTGCTACTACTGTCCCTCAAGACACATTAAATAGACCAGAATGTCGTAAATAACACAACAAAAACTGGTCGAGGAACGGCCTGAAGAAATCTGGTTCATCACATTTACAAATGCTGCCAGGGCACTGGTGAGTCCAATGACACACCAAAACACACAAAGCCCGTAGCACGCACAAGGCAGTCTTCGGAATGCCGTCACTCCGAACCGCAATAATAATGACCTGATCCCAAGCAAACTTAGAAAATGTCTCGCACTCTGTAGCTGATCGAAGAAATCGTCTATGCGAGGTAAGGGATACCTATCCGCACCGTAAGCCGGTTCAATTAACGATCCATCGATACACGACCCTAAACTGCCGTCTTTCTCCTTGACAAACAGAAATAGGAGCTTCCAAAAGCGAAACGCTCAGACGCACAAAACTCCCCAAACGAATAACTCTGCAGCTGATCCTTAAGCTCCCAAGCTTCGCCGGCTTATCCGGAACAACGTCGGAAAAACTCTCGCACGAAAGGAACCCGGTCCAACAATCCCACTGTGGCTCCGGTATCACGAATGAACGCCAAGAATCCACGACATCTCCTCAGTAGCCGACTAGCGAAAAAGGCTGAATTCAAGCTGTGAGAGGCGGCACAACTATCCACCTGCACAACAAGAACTGACTTACCGGGAAAATAATTCCTGATTGTTTCCACACGGTAGTCCACAGACGCCTAGCACGTAGTTAACCAGTCCGTGCCGAAGAGAACGTCAAATCCAACATCTCTAGAAGGACCAAAACGACGGACGAATCTCTATCTCCTATCCGATTGGCACACAACTGAAATACGTGTCGCGTAAGAAAAGAATCGCTGACAGAAGTTAAAACAACTACGACTAATCTACCCAACCATGGTACAAGCATGAAAAACAAACGAATACATGAAAAGAACATATAAATCAAGGGTACCTGAAAACTCCACATTGGACGTCTGCGCGTCCCGATGAGTAGAAGCAAACTCTTGTGTCTGCCCTCTACTCGCAGCTGGATGAACTCCTCTGGTAGACTGAGCCCTCTGAGCAAATCTTCCACGTCCACGGCCTCTCTGAATACGACTCTGACGAGGTGCTAAGGAACAATCCCTGACGAAGTGCTGATGGCTCCCGCATCGAAAACATCCACGCGCTGACTGCTGACCATCCTGGGGATGAGAGATGAACGTCTGTCTTCGTCCTAAGCCTCTGCTACTCCCACGACGGCTACGAAATCTGTCTCGATGACCAAACCTCTGTCTCTAGGCTGTTACACTGGTACGAGTCCTCCACTGTCCTGGAACTCTCCGATCCTCTGGAATATACGCCTCGTTAACTGGGGCTGCAACCACTGGTGCTATGTAGGTGACGGACTGCTGCATGCTGACCGTAAGTGACAACTGAGTAACAGGGGTGACAACCTCCTGTCGTAGCTCCCGAACGACATCAACCAAAGAACTCATAGTCTGGCGGAAGTCCTGCATCTCTGCCAAAAGTCTATCCATAGTATATGTCGTAGGCTGATCCGTCTGCACCTGTGCAACTAGAGTGTCATCCTGGTCAGTACTCGTCTCACCCGAGCCAACTTTGACCTCGGCCCTCGCTGCATCACTCTGAGTCCCCATAGTCATCGGCGGCAAGGCTATAAATAGATATAAGATTCGATGAGAATAAGGAATCGAATCTTAAGGATATGAATCATCAAGGAAGGAATTTCAAGCAAAATTGTACTTAGGTCACTTAATGCAAAGTACCGCACCGTGGGTATGCTGCAGACATACACACACTACGTTACTCTGTTTAAGCTACCTACTCCATCATACTAAGGTCATCCTACACTCCGAAAGGTAAAACCTAGCGCTTTGATACCAACTTTGTCACGACCCAAAATTGGCCCGTGACGGCCCTAATACTACGCAACGCCTAAAGACGTAACGCGGTAAAAGAAAGCCAAAACCCAGAAATCTAAACCAAGAAAATACGGAAAAGATAATATAAGTTTTTGAAACATTTGAAATCGCAACCCAAATTCCTTAAAAGTTTTACTTTCCTTCTTTAAAATTTTGGCAACAACCCTTTTTGTAAAAACTAGCTTAAGACGGAAAACAATAACATCAAAAATATACGACGCCGTAGCGAAGAAATAAGAGACAATAGGAAGAAACTGTATATAAAAAGGCGACAAATCCACAATTATACACAATAACGTCCTCACCAAGTCTCTAAGTCAACAATACAATAGTAGATGAAGAGTACAAAATAAAACGAATGTACAATATGAAATACAGATAATCATCTAACCTACCTAAGCAAAATGGTATACTGTGAGCTGATACGGTATCTGTAGCAAAAGATGATAGCTGAATAGCGGAATAGCTGAATAGCCTGCCTCGACTACCCTGGGGAATAACCTGAAACACCTGTGGCACAACGGGGGTGAGTTGCCAACTCGTGAATAGTAGATAACATATGCAGGTAATCGCAGGAATGTACGTACATCATGAATCTAAGATATGCGATTACAGTAATAACATGTCATGTGAAAACATAATAATAGAAGTACAATCAATATGTGAAGCGATAATGACATGATAATAGTATGCAATAACTATGCAATAGGGATATGAGAAGGTAGATATGCAACAATCATAAGGGTACACTAACAGGTACTACCAATAAAGGAAACTGTGCATAAAAGAGATAAGTGTGAGGTATAGGGTGGAATATGTCATTTCCAAGGAAACCTGACATCATGGCAGGATCACAATCCATCAAGACACTCAAATCCACAATTCCTCAAATCAGCCCCCAAACTGGGCTCTCACATCATATAAGTCTCACATCTCCTCAATGTACAGCATCGAATAGATCTCCTATATCCCGAATGTACAAATCATCAATCTCTTTCATATCCAATATCCAATCTCAATGAATCACCTATATCCCAAGTCAAATCTCAAGTAAGAATCTAACATCCTAAAGGTGTATATACAGAAATAAATATGATGGGGGCAATACACATATATTAGCGTCCCATTCCACTAATATTGGTGTAAGGGTATATATAACAACGGCTAAATCCCCTGTTATATATACAAAGGTATTAAAAGAAATATCATGAAAACAATGTGTCAAGCATGGACACAGAAATCCTGATCACGTATCATACGCTATCCCGAAAGCACGAGTGCCTAGCTCTGACCTCGCCTTTCGACGTATGCATACGTACATGACTCCCAGCGGGGTCTCCGTGATCCCCCGTCGAGTCATGGGTACTGTCACCGGTAGGTACTCGCCCGCCTCCAGGCTCAATCGGCAAAATCCATCGATCTTCTTGCTGAGGGGAACCATACCGGGCCCCACCATGTACTCTTATTCGGCAACCACACCTCGTATGGAGTATATAATTAGCACCGATAAAACTCATGGTGGACGCGCAAATATCATATCAAGGAAACCGGGTTTTTCAATGTATGCATAATTCCATGAACTCTCGCGGTTCCCAAATCCAGAATACATCATGTAAAATCCAAATAAACAATGCGCAAATCCAGGAATAAATATATGCGATATATCTGAATGCGAGCACGTAAATGAAAGTATATAGCTGAAACCAGATGTATGCAAAATCAATAAGGTACAGCTAAGGATAGGTATCTACCTATAAGTAAAATATGTGCATGGTATACCTGTAGCTGTATCACAAGGTGTATATGTACCTATCACCAATGGTAAGATACACTACAGGTATACCGATAAGCTAGATATCATGTATGATAAGCAATATAGTATCACTAAGGGGTTGTGTGTGACATGGCAATTATTGGCGGTGTGTGTGTAGCATACAATCCGTGCTCGTGCAACATGAACTGTCAATAATATGTGCAGTGTCCTACGGCTGCTAGTCACAGTACAACTATATCCAAGGAAATACACTAAAGGCGCAATTCTAACAATGACGTAGAATATACGACATGTATTTGAATCCTAGCCCAGACGCATAACGCCATGCGGGCGATTCTCCTGTAGATGTTAAATCTACTCACCTACGCTCCACGCCAGGTGAATCCTACCATCTGCTCCCCCCTGTAGTAGTGTCCGTAGTCCCTGCCTGCAAACCTGAAAATGAGACAAGGAAATCATATATAAGCCAAATATTCCGCAAAACGCGATATCGAACCAAAACGAGAAACTCGCGTCGCGAACTAAACGCGCGTTTGCACGATACACTAAAACGTGTGTATACGCGTTTAAAACCATCGCGACACGCCGCGATACGCTGGATCACAGAACCCATTCACGTATCGCGCGTATTGCGCATACACAACGGACACTACTACAGAAGACAAGTCGCATGATAGATCCTCTACCGCCTCTTTGTTCCTTCTATGGCCAGGTAAGTGTCAGGTAAGTGGGAGGTTCTCCACTACGTAAGTAGTGGGCCTAATTACGTAACCACTTGCCTTAGACACCCTTTGCCTAGACACCACAAAAGAAACGCGGATAAACGGTAGATTACCCACGACCTCTTTCTGTCCTATGTGAGCGCGACGGTCCTTAAAGTCTTGTCTAGATATCTTTTAATTAATGAGGGTGATGCGGATGCAAGTTTATGATTTTCGGGGCTTAGGAAGGGTAATGAAATCCCTACCTAATCTTAATTTGGTCTTTTGCCCCTTAATTTCCGTGTTAAAATATGCAAACAACCAAGATCAAACACGCATAAAATTTTCTTTAGCGGCGCTGCAAATTTTTGCAAAGAGTCCTGCAGAAATTCGTTAATGGACAGAGCAGGGAGGAGATAAGAAAGACAGAAGTATACCTGAGAAAAATGAAACAGTGAAGCCTCTAGAATACCGCGGATCCGCCGCAATAACACTAGATCCGCCGCGGTTCCGCGGTTTGAATACGCGATCCCTGCACAAAAATTTCTGCAGACACTCCTGTTGACTCACTGGACTTTCTGAGATGATCTGAAAACTTTTCCCTTCGCTCCAGAGATTCCAGATTCCCTCACAAAAATTCACAACAAATCGTTATGCGCTTGATGCGATTTTGATCTAAAAAATCTGATGGAATAATAATTTTTCAACTCAAATAACAAAAACGAAAAAATAGCACACATCCCGGTAACGGCGCCATTTGATTGATCATCTTTTAGCAATTAATTGTTTCACAACCTAAGAAATTTATACCGCAATCAATTAACGGTGTCGATGTAGCGCGTTAATGAATACAGATCGTCCACTGAGATGTGTGTTTTGATCGATCTTGTTTTAGATGAGTCGAAATGAAAATATAAAAGAAAATGCAAGAAAGTTGATTCAAGATTTGTAAGATTTGATTTTAAGAAACATCAAGAAAATAGATCTAGAATCAAGAATTGTCCCAATCAATTTAGTTATCAAGATTTGTAGAATAGCTTGTATGAATCGATCAAATTGGTAGCTATGATGAATACTAATTATAACTAATTTTATCTATTGAGGGATTGTAGCTAGAAATATGATGATGAATGAAGATTAGAGATCTATTGAAGAAACTAGGGTTTCTCCTTCTATCTCTTGTCTTTTCATAGATCATCATTCAAGTCTAACCTCTAGAAAAGAAAATCATCAATCGTTCATCTCTAATTTGCAACGAAGTTATCACGAAAGTGATCTCGCTCCAAATTAGGTCATCGATGATTCATTTTCTTAGAGTTAACAATTCTCATAAGACTTAAAATTAGTAAAAGGATTTCATCACCATTAGATCTACCGATTCTCTTGATTCCTCCACAAGCGGAGATTTCACTCAAACATCATAAAAATTAATGAATCAAGAATCAAGAAGTTTCATAACGCAAGAATGTAAAGGAAGCAAGAATTACAATTATCACCTTTATTAAATCGACGACTAATTACACATTCCCTCAATTCGAGATTACAAGATTTTGCTCTCGATCGCTCCTTTTGAAGAGGTAACTGGATCCGTCGAAGTTCGCTCCGCTAGATCTCCGTGAGACTTGGATCGTCGTGGATCTCGTGCTTTTGATGAAGATTGGTTTCGCGGATAAAGGATCGATGGTTGCTTGCTTGATTTGCTTCTCAAAATGATCTTGATTTGGCTTTAGAAATGGATTTTGGACTAGGGTTTTGGTATCAAGTTGTGTTACTCAACTTGAATTTGAATTTTGGCTCCAATTATCTAACTAATTATCTAACAACTTAACAGCCCCAAAATTGTAGATCTAGATCGCTTTTTATAATTTCAAATGAATCTTGCCTCCAAAGCTTGGTAGTTATGCAGAGCCTTCTAGAAGATACCACGTAGAAATGGAGCGTCCTGAGGAAGCTAGGCCGTTACAAGGAAGGCTCTGAAAAAGTCTCGAGCGCCGATGAGTCAACTCGGCCGCGGAACCGCGGCGACTCGGCCTGTCTCGGCCGTGGATCCGAGGCCATTTGATGAGATCTCTGGGTCATTTTCCTGGGGTGTTTTGTTGTTAGTCTCTGGGTGTTCTTTTGATGTATGGAATCATTTATATCTTTCTTGATTGTTGCCAGATTTCAAGTCTTTGACTTCCTGCACTTTATCGGCACTTTTGCGATTCCGGTTTTTTACCTGAAGACTTTTCTGCACACAATCTTGCTGAAAAGTGTTGAGATATACAAAATCATGCATGTAGTAATAAACACACAATTTCCCTCATAATGCCGGTTATAATGTATAAAACATGTTATTTGATATTTTGTAGACGAATTGCTAATATGTGCTATATTTATACCAAATACCTTTAGATGATTAGAAAGAGTAGGGAAATTGATGTGTTAAGAATGCAATATTTTCGACTGATCAATCGTGGACGCGGAAGGATTCAAGCGAAATGGTTCAAACCCTACTTGTGCCAATGAGTCTCTAGAAGAGGTCTACAAAGGTTGTATTACTTACCTCTTAGTGTTAGACACTTGTAGTATGTGATACTAGCATGATGTTACTCTATTTTTCTAGTTCGATTCATGGTTGGAATTGTTTAGCACCCCCTAAATTTTTGTTATAGCATGTGTGATGCAACCCTTAACCTAGGATGGTGCTAGAGAATCCCTACAGTGGTATCAGAGCCAAGCTAGAAACTTAGACGAGTTTAGATTAATTACGAAACCGAAACAACTCCGAATTAACAATTTCCGCAACCCTGAAAAAGTGCTCTCTGTTGATTTTAAAACGGGCTCGAAAATTTTTTTTAGCAACTGCAAAAGTTAGCATATGATGTACTTAGAACACTGGAGAAAAACGAGGCAAATCCACCATAAAAAAATTGGCCACATTGCTCCCAGAACCGGCCTGGCCTGCCTCCCTGCCTCAGAACTGCCTCGTTTTGCTCTGGTGCTTTGGTCTGTAGTTTTTGGGGTTTCTGGTGTTGTTTGTTTAGCCAAAAATTTCATGTGATGTTAATTTTGCTTAGGAGCTAATTCGGAGTATTTCGTAGTTATAACTTTAACATTGTTTTGGTAACTTGGACGATATTTAACAGTTTGAGCGAACATCAATCACCCCTGTTCATATCAGATTTTTGCATTTTTATACCGCCCATTCTTAATCACATCGTAAACAGGTATGTACTTTTAATCCATGTTTGCTGAACAAGTGCAGGTTACAGGTTCTCAGTTCTTTACAGTGAAATTCATGAAAAGTCGCAACAAATGTTGGACTACGACCAACAACAGATGAATACTGATCTCCGTTAACCATTCGTATGATGCCGCCTACCAGTTCAAGGGACAAAATGGCAAATCGTTGGTCACTTCAATGCACAAAGCACAATGGCAGCACAAAATCCAAGACTTCAAACGCGGAGCTCAAGGCAAAAGTCTACTGCTGAATATCTGGAATAGAACTGAAGAGCTTTTAAGAAACCAAGTGTACCAAACAGAAGATAAAAGCAACATAGAGAAATCCTGAAAAGATGATCTCACAAGTCCACTAAATGGCCGCGGAACCGCAGCTAAATAGGCACTTCTGCCGCGGTTCCGCGGCCGTGTCGGTGGCAGTGTCGGTGGAGTATCGGTGGCAGTTGAAACTCCACGTTGACTTGGCTCTTTTGGGGTAGTTTTGTAATCTCAGGTTTAGCCCAGAATGTAGCCTAGGGTTTCACCTTCCTATCTATAAATAGAAGAGCTCAAAACCAAATGATGTACGTTTCTTTAATTTAGAATTTAGAATTAATTCTGTTCTTTCTCTATGAAAAATTGTAGCGAGTTATGAGCGTTGATTAATAAAAAAAAAAAGAGTTATTTTATTTATCTTGCTTATTTATTTAATTTCTGCAATTTTTATTTGTTAATCTAGCCGCTTATTTTTATTTGTGTTCATCTTTTGTTTTCTGTATGTTCTTTATCCTTAAACAACGATAATGCTTTATAAAGATCCTTGCCAAGGTGAGGTCTCAAATAGCTAGTTGTAAATTCCTCTTAACCTCATTTCTTTCTACCTTCCTTTTTATTTTTATCTTTTTAATGGGTGAGTAATCTTCTCACTTGTTAGGGCAGGAGAAGGAAAGTTCTCACTCTTTTCTTTGCCCAACACCTTAATCCGGACTCCCATTAATTGAACCATAATCCGCTCACTACGGCACCCTATCCTACATGGTAGCGGTGATTCCATAGTTAGACCGGTTGTGGTTGAATTAACCGGAGGTTATTGCTAAGAGCCAAGAACGGATGGACAAGGACCAAAAGGAAGAAACTAAGCATGGAAAGCCTAGCTTATACTTGCAAGTTTCTTCCTAGTCGTGCTAATCCCCGTTGTTGCCGATTACCTCAACACCGATATTAAGAAGGGCATTGAAAGAAGTGAGAAATTCCTAACTCGAACTAACCTAATCCTAACCCTAGCAAGTTCTTTATCATCCTTTATCTAATTAGTAGATCTTAAAACAAAACTCAAAATATTTAGATTTAACTCGTTAACACATAAAGAAAAAGATTCCATCTCCCTGTGGATTGACCCGTACTCAATCGGCTAGCTACCAAGTGACACCGTCTTGATTGCGGTAATTTAAGAATTTAGTAAACGCATAGAAAAACATAACAATCAAATGGCGCCGTTGCTGGGGAGATGGAAATTTATTTCTTTGTGTAGCTTTGGGTTAATTAAAAAATTATAAAAATTGAAAAATTGAAAAATATAAAAAAAAGTTTATAAAACAAAACAAAAAAATCATCATCTTGTTATTTGTGCAAGTGTGCAGGCCAGGAGCAAACTCAGTGAACAAATCAAGATTCAGGGGATCTAAATAGAAAGAGAAGAACCAACTCAGCACAGGGAACTAATTTGAAGCAGTCAACCCTCTGACTTGCCGCGGAACCGCGGCATAAGAGCAAGTTTGACCGCGGAACCGCGGTTAAAGGGTGACGTCAGCGACCCAATTTTCTATGTAAGTATCTCATTTCTCTTCTTCCTTCCTCTGAACTCCACTGACAAATTTTTTCTGCATCATTCTTTGCACAGATTCTCTTCCCCTCTCCAATAAACTGATTTTGTGAAGGATTCTTTGCGCCGCAGCCAAAATAAAATTTTTGAAAGTGTTTTAGATTTTTGGTTGTTACTGCTTTGCATACATAATACGGACTTTTAAGGGGCTATAACACCAATTCAGATTGGGTGGGGATTTCATTACCCTTCCTAAGACCCCAAAAAAATCACTAAAAGCATACGCATTACCCTTGAGCTTAATTAAAAAATATCTAGACTCAGCCAACTAAGGACTGTCGTGCTCAATAGGACAGAGGAAGGTTGTGGGCATTCAATCGTTTATCTAAACTTGACTTTGTGGTGCCTAGGCTAGACAAATGAGAATGGTAATTTTAAAAGGCTCGTCTCACGGTGATTCATGAGCGGAACCCTCCTTTCTTCATTTGTGCTTACCTGGCTACAATTGGCAGTGAAGAGACGATTTGAGGGTTATCTCACAACTTGTCACTTTGGAACAGTTAGGAGCAGTCTAGTGGACTTTGAAGACCCTAGCTCCAGGTGATTGTTTGTGCATATTGTGATTGTGATTGTGCTTGTAAAAAGTTAGTCCCATAATTCCGTATTCTTTCAAAAACAAACACTTAAATAAATAAATTAAAAAAAAAAAATCTTCCCTCCCTCCCTACCTTTACACTCTTCTAACATGGGTACCCCACATTGAAAAACTCTTGCCGAACTTTGGTACCCACAACCAGACATTACTTCCTACGGTTCTTGTTTTGGTTGAATTTCGAACGACACCTCCATGCCCAAAGTATATTTGAAAGATCAGATAGATGCTTCTAGGACAAACACTTGCACTCCGCAATCCACCTTGTATCAACCGTTTCAACCTTCCCCACCTTCTTACGTTGATACCCCTTTTTCGAGTCGTCCCTTGTCCATTGCTGAACGTATTGAACAATCCCGTAGCCGATCTTTCACTCCTGTCCCCACTGCCAATTCTTGGGATCAACAATTCCATTCACCTTCTTATCCAAATGTTGATTCGACTCCTGTCCAGCCATTCAATTCCTATCCATCCTACCTGACTTTTGCACATTCCCTAGACATTGCTTCTACACAGCCACTTGGGAGTTTCCAGTATCCAAACGAGTTTGAATCTTTTTCTGAAAACCCTTCATAACCCATATCTAGTCTAGAACAGTCGTTGGAAGACTTTAGGCTAGCGTCGTACCAACAGATGATGGATTTGAATGCGTCCATGGCCGCCCTCATACACCCTAGTGACCCGGTAGCTAGTTTTCAACTAGCTCCACATTTTCCATTGTATAAAGAGGCGGTAGGACAGGTTGAGAATTTGAGTGGTGAGAGTGAGCTGTACACCCTTCCAAATCAAACATACCCATCCCAAATTGAATCCCACAACTCCAGTTTTGAACGTCTATCAAATGTCCCAAATGAATTATCAATTGCTGATAGAACGTTTGATGAGTTGTGCCACTTTGTAGTGTTTGATTTACCAGATTGTGAAGGGTCCCTTTCGAGTGAAACCACACCCAATCCTTTTGACCTCTACACATCCATCTTAGAACCTGAATTGATTGAAATCCATGCTTTTGATGAGGTGTCTGAGAAATTTGATTTTCACTTGATTGAGGTTATTGATGCTGGGAATATTTTGGATGATGAACCCGCAGCTTTGGATGTGTTTTTCTTTCCAATTCATCATCCCGAGTCATTAACTGATTTTCCCGAACTTCATATGCGTCTTGATTTTGATGATAAATGCATGGATGAGCTAATATTTGAGGAGAATATTGAGGATAGTACTGAGGATAAAACAGTTTTGCTTGATGAGTCGGATTTTCCAATTCATCCTATCCCTTTCATTGACTGTGTTCACCCTCCTGAACCTTTAACTAATACCCTTCCTCGATCACTCCCCTCCATCCTTTCCATTGTTCCGACTTCGCAAGAAACCGTATCAATTTCATTTCTTATGTCTGGTTTACCAAGTTCGGCGTACCCATGTATTCTCGCGAATCTTGAGGGATTTGACCCCATTTCTCGACGGGTTGATAGATTAGCACAATCGCTTTCTACACACCAGTCATCACAAATTGTGCTAATTTGTTCACTCCATTTCCACCCTCAAGTTTGTATTCTACTTCTTTCTCCCCTCCGCCATTCTTCTCACACACCGAGACCGTATACCGCTTTTATCCGCATACGGTCTCGCGTATTCTCCATTTCTTTCCTCAACGCATTCTTTCACCAACCAACACATAAAAACGATAAAATTTTTGAATGGTTGGTGCTCACTTTTGGCCTGTGTAAGGCCTTGTATAGATTCATGCCGTTCTCTCCCCCCTAATCCTGAACTTCAACGCTTAACAGTGGAAACACTGTTTTACTTAAGTTTGGGGGGGACCTTTTTGTGTATATATTTTTGGTTTTCTTTTTGTTTTGTATATAATTTGCTTTTGGGGAGCGCCGACAATTTTGACCCTCTTGGTGTTGCCTGACAGTGGGGGCACTGTCAAGTTTAAGTTTGGGGGTGTGCTCGGTAAGCTTTCTTCCTTCGCATTCATTTGTATATTTTGCATTTGCATACCTTATTAAAAACCCACAAAAATCGAAAATTTTCTCAAAAATATAAAAACTTTGTCGTCAAGTTAGCTAATAAGGTAACTTTGATTTTTATTCCGAAAGCTTAGTTGATACGTTAGAAAAAACTAGATCCTAAACTTAGTAAATTAAAAACCCTAAAAATAACCTTTCTTAAAGTTTAACTGTAGAAAATATACGTCCTTGCAGTTTATTTAGAAATAAGCAAATTTTGAGTGCAGTTCTTGGGCTAAGTCGAAATAAGGGAAGAGTATTAAAAGCTTTATTTGAAGTATAAGTCTGAAAAATAATTCTGAACCTTAAGTCCAAATTCTGAAAATATATACCCTACGTTACGCACTTACACATATCTTGAAACTTGGGATAGTAGAGGATACCTTGAAATGCTCTTGTCTAAAATCCTATGAAGGAAAATAAAAGTATAAGTGGTTAATAAAGAGATAAAAAAATGAATGAACACTGGTTTTGTAATTACTTAAGGCAGCATAAATAAAAAAATATAGCGATGGTGCTTTATCACCTAGTGCCTTAGACCAACTGGTTTGGGAGTCACTGCTAAGCCTTAGGTGTTACAAGACAAGGAATTACGCCTAAATGCGCAAGCACATTTTGTAATCGGTCGTTTAGTACCTCAAGAAGTATTAACGGTCGCATGAAAGATGTGTGAGCAATTTTATCTAGAATTCACCAATTAAAAAGTATTTGGGAAGATAGACAAGAGTATGATAGCTTGAATTGAATTTCCAAGTGTAGGGGAGATAATTACACACACGTAGGGATATATGATTGGAGTTTGGAGGAGAGATAGGAATAAAAGATAGGGCTTATATCTTCAGTAGATATGATAAAAATTTCTGAGTTAAGATTGCGCCTTAGAAGGAAAACTTAGGAGATGCTGAAAGCTTTATAAACTGGCAAAACGTATATGATCTTAAGTTAAATGAAAAGGAAGTGTGAAGAATACAGGTTGATGATTTCTAAGTTGAAGATAATAGAATTTCTTGCTAGAATACTGAATTGAAGAATTAGAGTCAATGACCAAATTGATCAGATTTTATAGGTAGTATCCGCTGAAAACCCTCAGGAGACAACACTCCTCCTACTAGGAACACCTAGAGGTTTAACGGCTTGTTGCACAAGCTCAGTGCAATCGCGTTTCCTGCGAAAGTGAGGTTAGGACTTTTTGAGAATAAAATTGGTTTTGCTCGGGACGAGCAAAAGATAAGTTTGGGGGTATTTGTTCATATCAGATTTTTACATTTTTATACCGCCCATTCTTAATCACATTTCATATAGGTAGAAACTTTTAATCCATGTTTGCTGAATAAGTGCAGGTTACAGGTTCTCAGCTCTTTACAGTGAAATTCATGAAAAGTCGCAACAAATGTGGGACTACGACCAACAACAGATGAATACTGATCTCCGCTAACCATTCGTATGATGCCGCCTACCAGTTCAAGGGACAAAATGGAAAATCGTTGGTCACTTCAACGCACAAAGCACAAGGGCAGCATAAGATCCAAGACTTCAAACGCGGAGCTCAAGGCAAAAGTCCACTGCTGAATATCTGGAAGAGAACTGAAGTGCTTTTAAGATACCAAGTGTACCAAACAGAAGATAAAAGCAACATGGAGAAGTCCTGAAAAGATGATCCCACAAGTCCACTAAATGGCTGCGGAACCGCGGCCAAATAGGCACTTCTGCCGCGGTTCTGCGGCCGTGTCGGTGGCAGTGTCGGTGGAAGTGTCGGTAGAGTATCGGTGGCGGTTGAAGCTCCACGTTGACTTGGCTTTTTTGGGGTAGTTTTGTAAACTCAGGTTTAGCCCAGAATGTAGCCTAGGGTTTCACCTTCCTATCTATAAATAGAAGAGCTCAAAGACAAATGATGTACCTTTCTTTAGTTTAGAATTTAGAATTAATTCTGTTCTTTCTCTATGAAAAATTTTAGCGAGTTATGAGCGTTGATTAAAACAAATAAAAAAAAGAGAGTTCTTTTATTTATCTTGCTTGTTTATTTAATTTCTGCAATTTTTATTTGTTAATCTAGTTGCTTATTTTTATTTGTGTTCATCTTTTGTTCTCTTTATTTTCTTTATCCTTAAAGAACGATGATGCTTAAGTAAGATCCTTGCCAAGGTGAGGTCTCAAATAGCTAGTTGTAAATTCCTCTTAATCTCATTTCTTTCTACCTTCCTTTTTATTTTTATCTTTTTAATGGGTGAGTAATCTTCTCACTTGTTAGGACAGGAGAAGGAAAGTTCTCACTCTTTTCTTTGCCCAACACCTTTATTCGGACTCCCATTAATTGAACCATAATCCGCTCACTACGGCACCCTATCCTACATGATAGCGGTGATTCCATAGTTAGACCGGTTGTGGTTGAATTAACCGGAGGTTAGTGCTAAGAGCCAAGAACGGATGGACAAGGACCAAAAGGAAGAAACTAAGCACGGAAAGCCTAGCTTATACTTGCAAGTTTCTTCCTAGTCATGCTAATCCCCGTTATTGCCGATTACCTCAACATCGATATTAAGAAGGGCATTGAAAAAAGTTAGAAATTCCTAACTTGAACTAACCTAATCCTAACCCTAGCAAGTTCTTTATCATCCTTTATCTAATTAGTAGATCTTAAAACAAAACTCAAAATATTTGGATTTAACTCGTTAACACATAAAGAAAAAGATTCCATCTCCCTGTGGATCGACCCGTACTCAACCACCTAGCTACCAAGCGACACCGTCTTGATTGCGGTAATTTAAGAATTTAGCAAACGCATAGAAAAATGTAACAATCAACCCCCCATTACCCTCGCTGAAAATTTCCAAATGTTGGAATTTTCCAAGTTAAAGATATTTGAATGTTCATGCAAGTAACCCTACGGACCCTCTAGAGGAACAAAACACTAACTTGATTCTATGACCATGGAACCATGGCTAAACCTTAGGGTCTGCCGTAGTCCTGTGGCGCCATAGGTGAGGCAAGGGTTGACCCTTCTACGGTTGGTCCATAGACACTGTGGCACGTTTTTGGGTATTTTAGCTTTGCTCAAGTGTTGAGCTTTCGGGGTAATTTGTGGGTGTTTGTTGACTCGATCGAAATGTTTAATATTGTCTTGATATTTGTGAATGTGATACAATAATTGGAATCTACACTAATTAGTTTTGTGAATAGTAATTAGTTGCGTGTAAATCTAATATTTTGGCCTCGGTAGAATCGGGAATCTTGTTGAATTGTCCGAGTTCTTTTGAAAATGTGTTTTCATGGTTGAGACCTAAATATAAGATATGCATTGTTAGGCATGAAATCCTGAATATATGATATTCCGGGTTTATGATATCTAAAGGCAGTGTCGATTCCAACTGTTGTAGTTTTTCACTTTCTTTTCTGCGACCGTAAGTGTAGTATGTGGTGTATCACCGGTTTCGTTGCTATACATCAACGACAATTGGGGTACGCATACTTAATTACGTTGATGATATGTGATATTATGTGTTGCTGAGATATGATGTACATGATCGTCGTGAATGAATGTCCGGGGGTTTTATGTGAGATGAGAGTTTTTCTTTTTATTCATGTAAAATTAATTGTATGTAATATTATTTTATTGGGGCACTTCCGGGTTGAGGATGATGTCACCATTGTTGTATATTATTTACTTTTCCGCATTAGGATAGACCCAAGGAGGGAGCATAAGTGACCGGGTTCTATGGTTCAGTGGGAGGCCATCTCGAGGAGTCGAGACCGGGTCTCCTAAACTCTAGAATTGGAAGGGTCACTTTCCGCTCTCTTAGGGGTCTAGGGGTGTGGGATTGGCTATTCATCGCGACCGTGGAATCCGTATTTTCTATTGTTGGCTAAATACAAAATACGGACCTCCTAGTATATCCTGTATTTTCATATATGTGCTTCTGCTGTTGATATTCTGTGATGTGATCACTTTATATGTTGAGACGAATGATGTATTATATATATGATATATAACAAACGTTGCTTATGTTTTGCATCCGCGCTATTCCCGCCCCGCCATGCCGTTAGTTAAGTAACTTAATGGTACATAACGGGACATTGTGGCGAATGTGGATGGCATAAGCGTACGTTCTATTTTTGTTTTTTTTCTATAATAGTTTAAGGACTTAAATGATGGGACTACATTAATAAGATTAATGTAAAAAAAAAGAAACCTAAAAAGATGTTGTAGAATCAGATTTGAAACCTACTCGGCTTTTTATGAAAAAGCAAGATTTCAAAAGGCGGAGCTTAAGCCACTCCTTTTTAAACCATTAGATTCTACAACGATATCAATTTCGAAGCTTTAAAGGTTTTCTTAAAAACTATTCGCAACCCTCCGTCATTTTAGGAAGTAGAGTACTTAGTATTCGTGCTGCATATTTTGACTATAGTTAAGGCGTACTGTACGGTAGCTAAGTGATGTCATCCTGCACCGCATATGATGCGATTAGTTAGGACATTCATATGATTATATTGACTATAGTTAAGGGTCATATGGGTGGGTCTAGTTTATCACGAAATGACGGGAAGAACTTGACTAGTACTTATGATATGTTGACTATAGTTAAGGTCATAAGTGCTAGGGGTAAAAACCATATCGGGAGTTTCAAGTGTTGAAATTTGCAATGAGATTGCATACCTTCTATATGATGGTAAGATCCCGATCCCACTATGAGCAATAGTTTCTTCGGGAGAGTTTTGTACTTTACAATTAGCTAACTCATTAGGTGTCTAGAAAGGTGTCAACGGGGCTACGCCTCTGGGAAAATGAGATTTATTTTAATTATGTCCGTGCGAAAGCACATGGAACCTCCCTCAGAAGTACCGGCACTGGCCTGGCTGAACGGTTAGCGAAGTTGTAGAATGTAATTAATCCTGGCTATTTTTTTCCTTTTAATGTTTGAAGGAAAATTTGATAAAAACAGTGGGAGACATCGATTAGATAAGATAAATAGCCAATCTGATCTTTGCAAGAGCTTTCACTGAGTGTTTTCTTTTCTCTCTCCTAATGGCAGATAATCATGACTGGACTTAAGCTACTATTAGAGAAAAATAAGCTTACCGGACCGAACTATAAAGATTGGCTGAGAAACATTAACATTGCTATCACATATGATAAAGTATCATATGTCCTCACTTCTTCAGCCCCGCCCAAACCAGGCCCCGAATCTTCTGTAGCGGATAGGGAGATCCGCAAAATGTGGGATATTGACTGTGCTACTTCTAAATTCCTCGCGCTTGCATCGATGGACAATACACATCAAAAGCAGCACGAGGAGATGGATGTTCAATCCATATTTCTCTATACAAAAGAGTTGTATGGGGAGCAATCTCGTATCTTACGATACGAAGCGTCTTGAAAGCTGTTTTAGATGCGGATGGCTCCTGGCACATCAGTAGGTGACCACGTTTTGAAGATGATAGTTCTTATTGAAGAGCTTGAGGGCCTCGGATGGACAATGGATAATGTGCAATATACCGATATTGTTCTACAGTCTCTTCCCTCTGCCTTTGCTCCATTCATAATGAACTTCAACATGCACAACATGGATAAGTCACTATCCGAACTTCTCAGTATGTTAAGAAATGCGGAGAGCACGCTTAAGGCGAACTCTCCCTCTCTGCTTGTTGGACAATCTTCCTCTTCCATCCCAAAAGCCAAGGCCAAGGGAAAGAACAAGAAGAAATCCACCAAGCCGAGAGGTGGTATCAAGAAGGCAAAGGGGAAAGACAAATCCAAAGCTGCGGAGTCGAGAAAAGGAATGCTTCTTTTGCAAGAAGATGGGGCACTGGAAGCGGAACTGTACTGAGTACCTTGGTCTCAAGAAAAGGAAGCATAGTGATGCTTCAGCTTCAGGTGTGTTCGTAACTGAAAACTGTTTTTCTATAAACTCTGCTTCCTGGGTATTGGATACCAGTTCGGGTTCTCATATCTGCAATTCTATGTAGGGGTTGAGAAATAGAAGAGTTTTGAAGACCGGTGATCATACTCTCTGAGTCGGAAATGGTTCCAATGTTCATGCAGTTTCAGTGGGAGAGTATCACCTAGAGTTGCCATTGGGTTGTATATTGGTTTTGAACCCATGTTATTTTGTACCAAGCATGCTTTGTAATATAATATCCGTTTCTTTGGTAGACAATGAAGGATATCATTTTGTATTGCAGCATAATGTTATGAACATTAAACTAAATCAAGAATTGATTGGTTGTGGTACAGTTAATAACGGGATATACGTCCTTAATCAACACACAGTTTTTCAACATACAACACACAAACAAGAGAAAATTTTCAGATATAAATGAAGCTTTTCTTTGGTATTATAGACTTGGTCATATTAATGAAATAAGAGTAAACAAGTTTCATAAAGATGGATATTTAAATTCTTTTGAATATAAATCTTATGCGACTTGCCAGTCTTGTATCAAAGGGAAAATGACCAAAACTCCGTTTACTGGACACGGAGAAAGAGCTACAGAGCTCTTGGGCCTCATACATAGTGATGTATGTGGGCCAATGTCTACACATGCGAGAGGCGGTTTTTCTTACTTCATAACTTTTACTGATAATTTCTCCAGATTCCGTCATGTGTTTTTAATAAAGCATAAGTCTGAAGCTTTCAAGAAATTTAAGGGGTACAAACTTGAAGTAGAAAAACAAACTGGAATGAGCATCAAAATACTTCGATCAGATTGAGGTGGAGAGTATCTTAGTACAGAGTTTTTGAACTTCCTAAAAGAGAATGGGATTCTCTCTCAGCTCACTCCCCCTTACACACCACAGCACAACGGTGTGTCAGAGCGGCGGAATCTCACGCTATTGGATATGGTGCGATCCATGATGAGTGATACTGAGTTACCTCTCTCCTTTTGGGGGCATGCTGTTAGTTATATGTATGCCCTAGAGGCCATTACTATACATAGGATGTATATTGTAGTGGATGCTTGGACATATATAGGGAGGACTTTCTTGCTCGACATGATAGTATGCTATCTGGTTGATCTTTACCTTAACGTGTATACTGTTTGCCTCTCTGTTACATGTTGGTAAAGCCCTTAGGATGTGTACTTGACTACCTGGACTATGATGCAGATCATACTAGTGGGGACATGGTAGTCCATAAGTACATCCTTCAAGATCCCTAGTCGTGGGTGTATCGAGACGGGGCATCGATATACCAGTGTAGACTAGCGTATACCTTCTCGACCCATACAGATGGGCGATGGATGATCCCATATCCATTGGTGTTTGACATCAGAGATGATATACGGGTGCTCAGTGGAGACTGGGTACACTGGACGGACTCGCCGAGAACTCCCAGATGGTATTATACCTTACGTCAGATGGCAGTTCCCTGGTGACACTGGTACAGAGTAGTCTGTTGACCCGAGATCGTCATAGAGTCTTGTGTGGTTCCCACTGTGCTTTGATTTCCACCTTACCACGTGCAAGAGGGCGTGCAAAACGGTGGCTTTTGGGTACAGTCCCGAATCACATGGAGGCAATGAGCGATAGGAGAGGATTCGTCTCTCCCGGTATAGGGAGTTGATGTTGCGCTGTGTTCGATTGGCTATAACCGGAAATCCCTGGCCAGGGTTGCTGAGATTTACTGGTAAGTGTTACCAGTAGTTTCTCGAACTGTTATAGACCTCATATCACCACGACTTATCAAGCTATTGGGGTCTGACGTTTACCACCCCTAGGCGAGATATGCGACATATCAGACGAACAGACCGGACTGTACGGTAAGTGTTACTGGTTGGATTCACAGGAGTATGAGCGGGCTTGCTCGTCGATCTTCTGATCGCTCAATACCCGGGTGGCCGTTACGTTTAGCAGACCGCTTGCGGCTTGTGGGTGTTTGATGTGATCATCACCTGCTGCCGGCGTATTGACGAGTCTTTAGAATCCTACACAGAGGTTTCCTGGCTCAAGCGAAACGAAATAGGAGCACATATGAGATATGTGCGGGACCGAGAATAATACCAGTATGTGATACTGTATTCGATTCTCGCGATTTGTGACATTGATCGGTTATATGCGATATAGCCGGGTTATCGGATCAAGTGTTGATTCGATAAGTTGTTACTGTTGATATTAGTCGGTTATATGCGATATGACCGAATCATTAAATCAAGTGTTGATTTAATGATTTAATGCATAATTATATATTTGATATATTACTTTGCATTAACAAGTATCGGTTCACTTTAAAAGGATTTTCTCATTTGATTGTATCATATTTGATGATACATGATTGCTAGGGTTTGTGTAAAGAATTAAACGTTGGTTAAATAAATGGTTATGGTTTTTATTTGATTATTCATTCTTTTATCTATTTATTTTTGGAATAAAAGAAATGTGAAATGAAAAGATAATGGTTGCTTTCATTCATGATGCTTCTTGAAGCTTCATGCAACTTTGACCAAAGTGACCATTTTGTCTTCATTTCCAAAACCCTAACCATTCTTCTAACCTTAGTTAATTCTCTACATCTAACCATGGTTTAAATTATGATAAGAATGTTTTTTATTATTCTTTTTGAAATACTTATCATAATATTCATCTTCTTCTTCTTCTTCTCCTTCAAGAAGAAAACCAAGTTTCCATCAATGGTGATTGATGAAAAAGAGTGAGAAATCCAAATCTAAAGTGAACCTACCTCCTATTTCTTCATCCTCTACCTCTTGCCAAGTAGTATAGGGTGTTTCCTTCACAAGTTTTCATGGCTTGGTGAAGGTGGAGCTTGATCTTGTGATGCCTCGACGTAGATCATCTTCGGCATCGTCGTCGATGACCTAGCCCGCTTTTTCTCCGATGAAGCCGACGCTAGAGCCCGGGATCCGATGATCGCAGCGAGGAGACATCATCACGGAGCTATGGAGGTGGAGCACCGGATCTACAAAGGTTGTATTTCCGTTCTTTTAGTTAAGTTGTTAACTAGTTGCTCTTTTCGCCTAAAATTCTAGTTAACGATCCGTATTAGGGTTTCTCGGCACCCGTAAAATTTTAAAAATTGGCATGGTAGATGCCTTATGAGACCTCTTGAGAGTGCCTAGGAACCCTACAGTGGTATCAGAGCCTAGCTAGAGTCTTAGGTGATGCGTAGACGAAGTTTGAAACCCGAACGAACCGAAACCCTAACATAAAAAATGCTCTCTGGACTTTTTTCAAAAACTGGGTTTTTTCCAGATTAAAAATGCTTAAAAAATTCAGCAGGGAATTATAAGAATTACGGTGCAAAATTTGACAAACGTTCCTTCAAGATTGCGGCGGAACCGCGGCATAAGCCTAGCTTATGCGGCGGTTCCGCGGCAAAAGTGTGACGTCACCCTCCCAATTTTGCACAGTAACTTCCTTTATTCAGTGCTGAGTTCTCTGGGTATTTTTAAATATTATTCAAGAGTTGAATTTTCTGGGTTGTTTTGGGGATTCGTTTATTCGATCGGATTAGCAAGCTTTGTCTATGTGTCTTTCCGAATAATTTTTGAATATGTTAAAAGGTTCGACCGGATATAAATACCCAACTTTTCCCCTGCCGGAAAATTTCCAAGTGTTGGATTTTTCCGTGGTTTAAAGAAGTTCTAAGTAGTGCAAGTAACGCGATGGTCCCTCTAGAAGACAACAAACCTTAACTCGATTATGTGACCGTCTTGAACTGCCCTTTAAACCTTCGGGTTTGGGGCAGTACGGCGTGCCACATGTGAGGCGTTAGCTTGACCCTTCTATGGCTGGACCGTTGGTACTGAGGCACGAAGTGAATGTCTTTGAACTTATTTCATGAGTTGAGCTGTTTCGGGAAAACTTGGGTGTTCGATTATTCGATCGGAAAGTTTAACATTTTCTATCTTATTCGGAATGTGATACAATAATTGGAATTCACAATAAGTTATGAGATAACTGAATGAATGTTATAAACATAGCAGTTTAGTCTCACTTGATCGGTTGCCACGGAATTTTGATGTGATCAAAAGTCAGTCGCAATCACGTAGCGTACGCGGATACTCGCCGGATAAACTTAATAGACAGCCTCACTCCATAGCCCCGACCAAGTGACTGTAGGAGAACCCCATCGCCAAAAGCATCCGTTCGGGTGCTCGCGGCAGCGGTGTTCCGCCTTGGTGCACTTCGTCGACGGTATCAGGAGTGCGGCCGCCTACTAAAATTTGCGACGAGCATTCGATCAGGATGTCGGGAATCTTGTTGAATTGCCCGACTTGATATTGAAAAGTGTTTTCGATAATGAGACTAAAATGCGGGGTTTAGAATTGTTAGGCATGCGATGTCTAAGGAATTCATTTGATTAGGCATGTGATGTCTATGAAGGTTGCGGATTCCAACTGTTGTAGTTTTACACTTTCTTTTCTGTGACTGTAAGTGTAATATGTGATATCGCCGGTTTCGTTGCATATGTCAACGACAATTGGGATGCGCATATTTACTTACGTTGATGACATGTGATGTTGTGTGTTGCTGGATATGTTATATTGGATCGTCGTGTTTGAATAGCCGGGGGTTTTTATGTGAGATGAGTGTTTTTCATTTTCATTCATGTAAAAACTTGTATGTAATATTCTTTTATTGGGGCACTTCCAGGTTGCGGAAGATGTCACCCTTTGTATATTATTTACTTTTCCGCACTAGGATAGACCCAAGGAGGGGAGCACAAGTAACCGTGTTCTGGAGTCCAGTGGGAGACCTACTCGAGGTGTCGAGTCCGGGTCTCCTAACTCTAGAATTGGTAGGGTTGCTTGCCGCTCTCGTAGGGGTCTAGGGTGTGGGTTTGGCTATTCATCGCGACCGTAGAATCCGTGTTTTATACTGGCTCGTATTGAAAACACGGACGTCCTAGTATATCCAATATTTCATATGATTCTTCTGCTGCGATATCTGTGATGTGATCATGTGATGTTCTGTGATAGATACTGTATATAGTATATATGATATATTATATAAGCGTTACCTATGTTTTACACCCGCGCTAGCCCTGCCCCGCTCTGTTGTTAGTTACCTAACCTAACGGTGCACGAGGGGACATCGAGGCGAATGCGGATGGCAGAAGTGTACGTCGTATTTATCTGTGATGTTTAGATACTTAAATGATGGGACTTCATTAATAAGATTAATGAAAGTAAAAGAAACCTAAAGATATTGTGGCATCGAATTTCAAAATAAAACAGGTAGCTACAGTTCATGCTTTGCATAGCGGTATATATGATATACCCTGCACCTTATTCGATGAGGAAAGGACCGAGATTCCTTCACCGGGAGTGACTCCTTTAGCAATAACTGGCAGATGCTACACACTCGGTTTGTCTTTTGATTGCTTTTAAAAGTTTTTGGTTTGCACAGTGATATATGATATATCCCGCACCTCATTCGACGAGGAAAGGACCGACGATCCCTTCACCGGGAGTGACTCCTTTAGCAAAACTAGAAAAGCCTCAAAAACACTCCATTTTAAAATCATTTGATTCTACAACGATATCAAGTTCATTACGCAATAGGTTTTCAGAAAAACCTGTCTTAGCCCTCCGTCATTTCAGATAAGTAGTAGTTAGTATTCGTGCTGCGTTTGTTGGCCTTTGTCAAGGCGCAGTGTGCGGTAGCTAACTGGTGCTTATCTGCTTATGCATATGATGCAGATTGGATTAGGGTAGTCGTGCGACCTTGTTGGCCTTTGTCAAGGGCCGTGCGGGTGGGTTTAATTCAATCAGGAAATGACGGGTTGAACTTGACTAGCATCCTATGGTTTGTTAGCCTTTGTCAAGGTCATAGGAGGTTAGGGGAAAAATATTATCGGGAATTTCAAGTGTTGAAATTTGCAATAAGATTGCATATCTTCTATGAGATAGTTGGATCCCGATACCCGCTGCGAGTAATTGTTACTCCTAGGAGAGTTTTACACATTACAATTAGCCGATCAACTAGGTGTCTAGAAAGGTGTCAACGGGGTTACGCCTCTGGGAAAACGAGGTTTACATTAATTAGGTTCGTGCGAAAGCACGGGAGACCTCCCTCAAAGTACTGACACTGGCCTGGCTGGAAGATTGGCGAACCTGTAGCGTGTAATTAATCCCGGCTAGTCTTTCCTTTTAGGGTTTGAAGGCAGATTTGATAAAAACAGTGGGAGCCATCCTGATTAGATAAAATAATAACCAATATGATCTTGCAAGAGCGCACGCTGAGTGTTTTCTTCTCTCTCTCTCTAGGTAGCGACCATATCACGCCTTAATCAAGATAATAATACGGATGTATTGATCGAACCCGCTTGTTATACTGAGCTGGGGAACGTTGGTCCCGCTCCAACTTATAATTGTTATAAGACAGAGCAGGAAATTGGGGATTACCAGAATTCCCGTGCCGCCCAAACGAAGAGAGTGCATACTGATGCATCATCTTCGGGTGTGTTCATTACAAAGAACTGTTTCTCAGTATCCTCCGCATCCTGGGTATATGATACCGGATCAGGATCCCAGATATGTAATTTGTTACATAGGGCTACAGAAAGGTAGAGAACTGAGAACGGGTGATAAGTTTCATGAGACAGAAAACGGGGCAAGTGTTGCAGCCAAGTCTGTTGGTCACTGTCACCCTGTATTACCAATACATTGATTCTGAACAAATACTATTAGATACCGAACCTGATATACAAAATCATATCAGTCTCTTTATTAGTAAAGAAAGGATATAATTTTGTATTGTTGGATAATGTTTTGAACATTTCCTATAGCAAAAGTTGATCGGTTCAGGCACGTTATCTAAAAGCATTAATGTTCTAAATCAAACTACAGTTCTTAGTATACAGAACACACACAAGAGGATGCGTTCAGAAATGAACGAATTTTTCTTGAGGCATTGTAGACTAGGTCATATCAATGCGACCCGACTAGCTAAAGTTACATTTAGATGCATATTTAAATCAGTTTGAATTTACATCTTGTGAAACTTGCCAGTCATGTCACAGAGATAAGATGACCATAGCTCCGTTTACTGGAAACAAAGAAAGAGTTAGTAAACTCTTGGGATGATACATGTTGATGTATGTAAGGTCCCCTGTCTACATATGCCAGGACTGGTTCTTTGTACTTCATTACATTCTCTGATGATCTCTCAAGATTCAGACATATGTTCCTGTTGAAACACAAGTCCGAACCTTTTGAGATATTCACAGAATATAAGTTAGAAGTAGAGAACCAAAATAAGGGTATAAGTATTATGTCCTTTGATGTGATCAAGGAGGAGAATACTTGAGCACGGAATTCTTGGACTTTTCTAAAGGAGAATGAGATTCTCTCTCAGCATTACTCCTCCGAATACACCATAGCACGATGGTATATCGGGGCGGAGCAATCACACCCTATATGATAAGGTGTGCTATATGATGAGTACTACTGAGTTACCTATTTCCTTTTTGGGAGTTATGCACTTGAGAAGTTGAATACCTATTGAATAGGGTTCAAATCAAATCAGTTGCCTACCGCTTCATATGTGATATGGAAAGGGAAGAGCTCATATCTTAAGTTGGTTAAGATTTGGGGTTGTCCGCACTATGTCTAAAAGCATAATTCGGACAAGCTCGAGGCAAGGTCTGTTATGTAGAACTGGAAATGTTCCAGCTATACAAACTGCAGCTGATGATTTGAAAGAACCAAAGAATTCAATAGTTACCAATGAACCTCGGCCTCTCCGCTGATCTAGTAGGGTTCCTCACCCACCTGAGAGATACTTCGGTTTCTCGATGACAGTGGGAGCGAGGATTGCATCATGAGATGATGACCCAACTAGTTTCGAGCTGGCCATCAGGAGTGGGACTCTGTAAGAATGGCTGGATGCTTAGTGATCTGAGATGGAATCCTTATACACCAACAAAGTATGGACTTTAGTTGCTTTATCTGAAGGGTTAAATACCCATCAGGAGCAAGTATATCTTGAGAAGATTACTTGGTGTATATGGAAAAGTTGAGACTTTCAAAGCTAGACTTGTTAAAGCTTTTCGTCATCGACCAGGCGTGGATTATGATGAAACCTTTTCAAGTGGCTATGCTTAAGTCCATCCAGATCCTACTTGCCACGGCTACATACCATGACTACGATATCTGGCGGTTGGGTGTCATGACTGCTTTTCTAAATGATGTTTTAGAAGAGAACGTCTATAAGTACACAGCCAGAGGGCTTCGTAGACAGTGGGAGTAGCGGAAACGTGTACAAGATGCTTTATAGGATAAAGCAGGTATCGCGGAGTTGGAACATCTGTTTTGATGCCTTAGTCAAAGAGTTTGACATCATCAAAATGGTAGATGAACCTTGTATAAACAAAAAGGTAGTAGGGAGTATGGTGGTGATCCTCGTAGAGTACGTGGATGTCATACTCTTGATAAGAAAGGAGTTTTCTATGCTACGCTCGGTCAATCTCCGCTTATCACAAGGATTCTCCATATAGGATCAAAGTGATACCTCCTAAATCCTGGGTTTTGGATCTATGAGATAGATCTAAATGGATGTTAGGATACTCACTAGTTGTAGTGAGATGGTATCAATTGATCCTGGGGAGAATCGCTGGAAGTGTTCCAGGATGATAAGGACGACTGAATGTCAGTCACAGGCATTGTCTTTACCCTTGGTAAAGGGATGGTATGTTGGAAAAGTTCCAAGCTATATACCGTGGCTAACTAGACGATAAAGGCTGGATACATCGCTACATAAGATGCTACCAAAGAGGCAGTCTGGGTGTATATTGGTTCATGAGATGAACTACATTCCAACCATTGTGAGACAATGGAGTTGTGGCTTATGCCGAGGAACGCCGGTCCCATCAGTGATCCAGACATATTCTAAGGCAGTATCACCTGATCATGGAGATGGTTGATCTCCAGGGTGATCGAGGTTAGGAGAGTAGACTCAGAGGACAACACGGCGGATCCACTCACAAAGGCCTTTTCTCAGAGAGAGACTATTATGGGATGGTTGAGTATGAGATACTTCAACCACTGCTATCAGATGACCCTAGTGCAAGTGGGAGATTGTTAGTTATATGTATGCCCTAGAGGCCATTACTATACATAGGATGTATATTGTAGTGGATGCTTGGACATATATAGGGAGGACTTTCTTGCTCGACATGATAGTATGCTATCTGGTTGATCTTTACCTTAACGTGTATACTGTTTGCCTCTCTGTTACATGTTGGTAAAGCCCTTAGGATGTGTACTTGACTACCTGGACTATGATGCAGATCATACTAGTGGGGACATGGTAGTCCATAAGTACATCCTTCAAGGTCCCTAGTCGTGGGTGTATCGAGACGGGGCATCGATATACCAGTGTAGACTAGCGTATACCTTCTCGACCCATACAGATGGGCGATGGATGATCCCATATCCATTGGTGTTTGACATCAGAGATGATATAGGGGTGCTCAGTGGAGACTGGGTACACTGGACGGACTCGCCGAGAACTCCCAGATGGTATTATACCTTACGTCAGATGGCAGTTCTCTGGTGACACTGGTACAGAGTAGTCTGTTGACCCGAGATCGTCATAGAGTGTTGTGTGGTTCCCACTGTGCTTTGATTTCCACCTTACCACGTGCAAGAGGGCGTGCAAAACGGTGGCTTTTGGGTACAGTCCCGAATTACATGGAGGCAATGAGCGATAGGAGGGGATTCGTCTCTCCCGGTATAGGGAGTTGATGTTGCGCTGTGTTCGATTGGCTATAACCGGAAATCCCTGGCCAGGGTTGCTGAGATTTACTGGTAAGTGTTACCAGTAGTTTCTCGAACTGTTATAGACCTCATATCGACACGACTTATCAAGCTATTGGGGTCTGACGTTTACCACCCCTAGGCGAGATATGCGACATATCAGACGAACAGACCGTACTGTACGGTAAGTGTAACTGGTTGGATTCACAGGAGTATGAGCGGGCTTGCTCGTCGATCTTCTGATCGCTCAATACCCGGGTGGCCGTTACGTTTAGCAGACCGCTTGCGGCTTGTGGGTGTTTGATGTGATCATCACCTGCTGCCGGCGTATTGACGAGTCTTTAGAGTCCTACACAGAGGTTTCCTGGCTCAAGCGAAACGAAATAGGAGCACATATGAGATATGTGCGGGACCGAGAATAGTACCAGTATGTGATACTGTATTCGATTCTCGCGATTTGTGACATTGATCGGTTATATGCGATATAGCCGGGTTATCAGATCAAGTGTTGATTCGATAAGTTGTTACTGTTGATATTAGTCGGTTATATGCGATATGACCGGATCATTAAATCAAGTGTTGATTTAATGATTTAATGCATAATTATATATTTGATATATTACTTTGCATTAACAAGTATCGGTTCACTTTAAAAGGATTTTCTCATTTGATTGTATCATATTTGATGATACATGATTGCTAGGGTTTGTGTAAAGAATTAAACGTTGGTTAAATAAATGGTGAGGGTTTTTATTTGATTATTCATTCTTTTATCTATTTATTTTTGGAATAAAAGAAATGTGAAATGAAAAGATAATGGTTGCTTTCATTCATGATGCTTCTTGAAGCTTCATGCAACTTTGACCAAAGTGACCATTTTGTCTTCATTTCCAAAACCCTAACCATTCTTCTAACCTTAGTTAATTCTCTACATCTAACCATGGTTTAAATTATGATAAGAATGTTTTTTATTATTCTTTTTGAAATACTTATCATAATATTCATCTTCTTCTTCTTCTTCTCCTTCAAGAAGAAAACCAAGTTTCCATCAATGGTGATTGATGAAAAAGAGTGAGAAATCCAAATCTAAAGTGAATCCACCTCCTATTTCTTCATCCTCTACCTCTTTCCAAGTAGTATAGGGTGTTTCCTTCATAAGTTTTCATGGCTTGGTGAAGGTGGAGCTTGATCTTGTGATGCCTCGACGTAGATCATCTTCGGCATCGTCGTCGATGACCTAGCCCGCTTTTTCTCCGATGAAGCCGACGCTAGAGCCCGGGATTCGATGATCGCAGCGAGGAGACATCATCACGGAGCTATGGAGGTGGAGCACCGGATCTACAAAGGTTGTATTTCCGTTCTTTTAGTTAAGTTGTTAACTAGTTGCTCTTTTCGCCTAAAATTCTAGTTAACGATCCGTATTAGGGTTTCTCGGCACCCGTAAAATTTTAAAAATTGGCATGGTTGATGCTTTGTGAGACCTCTTGAGAGTGCCTAGGAACCCTACACATGCATTGGAGACTGCAGTTTTTCTGTTGAACAAAGTTCCAACCAAGACTGTGTCTACCACTCCATATGAGATATGGTATGGGAAGAGACCATCTCTTAAACGAGTTAAGATTTGGGATTGTCCGGCTTTTGTTAAAAAGCAGAATCCAGACAAACTTGAGACACGATCGGTCAAGTGTATATTTGTGGATATCCAAAATATTCGTTTGGGTATCATTTCTACCACAAGGAGGAACAAAAGGTGTTTGTTTCTCAGTATGCCACGTTTTTAGAAAATGGGATTTTTCCAAATAATACTGATGGCAATGTGGTAGACCTAGAAGTGATTCTAGAGACACAAGTTACAAATGACGGCTTGGTTGAACCTGAAGTTGCAACATAACCTAATGAACCTCAGCCACTCCGTAAATCTGGTAGGACTTCTCACCCACCGGAGAGATACTACGGTTTTCTTGTAGATGGTGACGGAGAAGATTGCATCATGGATGATGATGACCCTTCCAGTTTTCAGCAAGCTATCACGGGTGGTGACTCTGTGAAGTGGCTGGATGCCATGAGATCCGAAATGGAGTCTATGTACACCAACAAAGTATGGACTTTGGATGTTCTACCCTCTGGGGTAAAACCCATAGAGTGCAAATGGATCTTTAAGAGAAAGATCGGTGTAGATGGGCAGGTGGAGACCTATAAGGCATGGTTTGTGGCGAAAGGATTTCGACAAAGACCAGGACTGGACTATGACGAAACCTTTTCTCCTGTAGCCATGCTTAAATCCATTCGGATCCTACTTGCTATTGCTGCTCACTACGACTATGAAATCTGGCAGATGGACGTTAAAACTGCTTTTCTAAATGGTGATTTAGAAGAATGCGTTTATATGGATCAGCCAGAGGGCTTCATTGATAGTGGGAGCAGAGGGAAAGCATGTAGGTTGCTTAAATCCATTTATGGATTAAAGAAGGCATCATGGAGTTGGAACATCTGTTTTGATGATGTTATCAAAGAGTTTGATTTCGACAAAAATCCAGATGAACCATGTGTTTATAAGAAGATTGTAGGAAGTACTGTCACATTCCTCGTATTGTACGTGGATGACATCCTTCTGATAGGAAACGATGTTCCTATGCTACAATCGGTCAAACTGTTCTTATCACAAAGGTTCTCCATGAAGGACCTGGGTGATGCCTTGTACATATTGGGCATGAAGATCTATAGGGATAGATCTAAAAGGTTGTTGGGATTATTCCAAACCAGGTACATTAACACCATCCTAAAGAGGTTTAGTATGGAAGACTCTAAGTGGGGTGCCTTACTCGCTATTCATGGAGTCACTCTCTCCAAGGACTTTTGCCCAAAGACTGATGAAGAGAGAACTCGCATGAGCATTATACCCTATGCTTCTGCTGTAGGATCTATAATATATACGATGTTATGTACACACCCTGATGTAGCTTATGCACTGGGTGTAGTAAGCAGGTATTAATCCAACCCAGGGGAGAATCATTGGACAGCTGTAAAGAACATTCTTAAGTACTTGCGAAGGACTAAAGAAATGTTCTTGGTGTATGGTAACGAAGATCTCTAAATAGAGGCCTTTACCGATTCGAGCTTCCAGAGTGATAAGGATGACAACAAATCTATCTCAGGGTTTGTCTTTACCCTCAATGGAGGGGCGGTGTGTTGGAAGAGTTCCAAATAGGATACCGTTGCAGACTCCATGATGGAAGCTGAGTATATTGCTGCAAATGATGCTGCCAAGGAAGCCGTCTGGAGGAGGAAGTTCATCTCGGAGCTAGGAGTAGTTCCGACCATTATTGATCCAATACCATGGTATTGTGATAATAATGGGGCTATGGCATTGGCCAAAGAGCCCAGGTCCCATCAGCGATCCAAACACATCCTCAGGCGATATCATCTGATCCGGGTAATAGTTGATCACCGCGAGATAGAGATTCGGAGAGTAGATACAAAAGATAACACCGCGGATCCACTCACCAAGGCCCTCCCTCTGCCGCTGCATGAGCGACTTTTTGAGATGTTGGGTATGAGATACGCCAATAATTGGCCTTAGTGCAAGGGGGAGTTTGTTGGATATATGTATGCCTTAGAGGCAATCATATGATAGTGTATGTACCGGTGTGTGTGTGTGTGTGTGTGTGTGTGTGTGTATTCAGGGGACATTCTTGCTCGATATGATAGTATGCTATTTGGTTGTACTTTATCTTTACATGTTCATTTGATCATGCTTCACTCATTTGGTACATGTTGATAAAGCCCTTAGGATATTTGCTTGACTACTGAGATTATGATGTGGATCATACTAGTGGGACATATGTAGTTCATGAGCATATCCTTAAAATGTTCCAAGTCATGGGTGTATCGTGACTGGGCATCGATATTACCAGAGTAGACTAGCGTATACATTACTTGTCCCATATGATGGGCGATGGATGATCCCATCTCCATTGGTGTGGTGATACCAAATACTGTATACGGGTGCTCAGTGTGACTGGGTACACTGAATGGACTCGTCGAGAACTCCTATGTGGTATTATATCTATCGTCAGATAGTAGTTCTTAGGTGACACTGGTACAGGTTAGTCTGTAGACCCGAGATCGTCATAGAGTCTTGTATGTCCTCCCACTGTACTTTGATTTCCACCCTTCCACGGCTCTACTGAGTCGTGCAAACAGGTGGATTTTGGGTACAGTCTCGAGGCACATGGAGGCAATGAGCGATAGGAGGGGTTTTGTCTCTCCCGGTATTGGGGGTTGATGTTGCGCTATGTATGATTGGCTATAACAGGAAGTTCCCGGCCAGGGCTGCTGGGATTTACTGATAAGTGTTATCGGTAGTTTCTCGATCTGTTATGAGCCATATACCGGCATGACTTATTGAGTTATTGGGGTCGACGATACCATCCCTAGACTTGATATGCAACATATCTAACGATGAGACCGGACTGTACGGTAAGTGTTGCCAGTCGGCTCGACGGGAGTTTTAGTAGGTTTGCTTGTGTTTCTTCTGATCGCTCAATACCTGGGAGCCGTTACGTACAGCTTGTGCCACCGACGGTTTGTGGGCATATTATGTGATCACTGCCTACTGCTGGTGTATTGACGAGTCTTAGAGTCCCATAAAGGGGTCTCCTAGCTCAGGCGAAATGATGTGGGGGTGCATATGTGGTATGCGCGGGAGCTCGATTAAATGCGTGTATTCGATACCGTATTTTAATCGGGCGTTTACTATTGGACGGGTCGTATGTGATATGACCGGGTTATTAAATCAAGTGTTGATTTAATATTAAATCCATTAGCTCATTTATTAAAACCTATTTCTTTATGATGCATGCATGAGTGTATGTATATGTTGATATGGATGCACACATGCAAGCATACATGTGTCATGGTTGATGATACATTGGTGGTGGCAATGTAAGACTTACATGGTAACATATTTAGATATTTTGTTTATTTGAGAAAAGCAAAATGGCAACATAACCATGGTTGACTATTCAACTCTTTTGAGTTGACCCAAGTCAATGGTTTCATTTGCCCATGGTTTTGTAGCCCATGGTTTTGCTTAACCTCAAGTCACAAAATATCTAGATATTTTGTACCATAGTTTAGCATGAGATAATTCACTTACTCTCTTGAGATTAGGTTGAGTTATTCATTATTCTCTTGAGTCAAGCTTGAGCCATCTCCTTCTTCCTCTCTCTCCTCAAAGCTCTCTAGGGTTTAAAAAGAAAGAGAAAAAATTAAAAAGAAAAGGTTTTTGAGTGAGAACACAACCCACATCACCATTCTACTTTAGTCTAGCCCACTAGTGTGGAGTGTTTGCTTCATCTTCATCCTTGATCAAGTGAAGGTTGGAGCTTGTGCAAAGGGACTTCGTGGTGGATCATCGTGGACGCGGAAGAATTCAAGCGAACCGGTTCAAACCCTACTTGTGCCAAGGAGTCTCTAGAGGAGGTCTACAAAGGTTGTATTACTTACCTCTTAGTGTTAGACACTTGTAGTATGTGATACTAGCATGATGTTACTCTATTTTTCTAGTTCGATTCATGGTTGGAATTGTTTAGCACCCCCTAAATTTTTGTTATAGCATGTGTGATGCAACCCTTAACCTAGGATGGTGCTAGAGAATTCCTACTTTGATATCGGTCAGTTATATGTGATATAGCCGGGTTATCGGATCAAGTGTTGAATCGATAGATTGTTACATTTGATATTAGTCGGTTGTATGTGATATAGCCGGATTATTAAATCAAGTGTTGATTTAATAATTTAATGTATAATTATATATGTGATATATTAAATTACGTTAACTAATATTAGCTCACTTTAACCATTTCTTTTTGTCACTTGTGCATACATGATATATATGTGATATATATTAATGTATCATGCTAGGTTATATATGCAACTTGTGTGTATGAGACTTACATCATGACCATGATAATGTTTAAGGTTTTAATTATTTTGTTAGTTCAAATTTGTGTGGAATTTAGTCATGGTTGGAAGCTTGAGAAGCTCATCACAACCATTGACTTAGTCAACCAACTTTGTTTTACTTAAAGATATTTATAAACCTAACCATAATCACTTAGCCATGGTTTATTCTCTACATGGGTTAGTGTATGACACTAACTCACCATGGTTACATTTCTAACCTCATCTCATTCTCTTGTTCATTCTCATGTTCATCTTGTAGGGTTCCTAGGCACCCTAATGATGTTTCACAAGGCATCGATCCTGCCAATTTCAAATTTAAACGGTGCCGAGAAACCCTAACAAGGACCGTCGGCTAGATTTCTAGGCGAAACGGTAAACTAGATAACACTTAACTAAGAGATACGAAAATACAACCTTTGTAGATCCGGTTCTCCACCTCCATAGTTCCGCAATGAAGTCTCCTCACTTTCCATAACAAGTCCCGGGCTCTAGCGTTGGCTTCATCGGAGAATGGACAGGCTAGGTCATCGATGTCCATGCCGAAGATGATCTACGTCGAGGCATCGCTAAATCAAGCTCCGACTTCACCAAGTCAAGAAACTTGTGAAGAAAACACACTCTACTACTTGGCAAGAGGTAGAGGATGAAGAAATAGGAAGTGGATAGACTTTAGAATTGGATTTCTCACTCTAATTCATCAATCACCATTGATGAGGTAAGCTTTCTTCTTGAAGTGAAGAAGAAGAAGATGATCTAAGTTATGATAAGTATTATGATAAGTTAATTTAAAATAGAAAAGAAAATCCAAACTTATCATAATCCAACCATGGTTATGTGTACAGAGCAAACTATAGTTAGGTGAATGGTTAGGTTAGGTATAAAACAAAAATGGTGGACTTTATTCAAAGATTCATGAAGCTTCAACAAAGAACAAAAAAAGCCACCATTTTCCTTTTACCAAAATGAAATAAACAAATAAATAAATGAATAAAAACAAAACCCTAACCATTATTATGTAACCATAGTTTGATCTTTACACAAAAACCCTAGCAAACATGTATCATCAAACATGATACAATCAAGTGCACAAAATTATATCACATATACAATGTGTACATCCGAGTGAGAAAATCCATTTAAAGTGAACCGATACTAGTTAATGCAATGCAATATATCAAATATATAATTATGCATTAAATCATTAAATCAACATTTGATTCAATGATCCGGTCATGTCTCACATAACCGACTAGAATCCAATGTATCGATTTATCGAATCAATGATTCGATAACTAGGTCATATCGAATGTAACCATTCGACACATTCATCGCGAGAATGAAATACGGTATCACATACACGCATTATTCTCGGTCCCGCACATATCTCATATGCGCTCCTATTTCGTTTCGCTTGAGCCAGGAAACCTCTGTGTAGGACTCTAAAGACTCGTCAATACGCCGGCAGCAGATGATGATCATATCAAACACCCACAAGCCGCAAGCGGTCTGCTAAACGTAACGGCCACCCGGGTATTGAGCGATCTGAAGATCGACGAGCAAGCCCGCTCACACTCCAGTGAATCCAACCAATAACACTACCGTACAGTCCGGTCTGATCGTCTGATATGTCGCATATCTCGCCTAGGGGTGGTAAACGTCAGACCCCAATAGCTCGATAAGTCGTGTCGATATGAGGTCTACAACAATTCGAGAAACTACTGGTAACACTTACCAGTAAATCTCAGCAACCCTGGCCAGGGATTTCCTGTTATAGCCAATCGAACACAGCACAACATCAACTCCCTATACCGGGAGAGACGAATCCCCTCCTATCGCTCATTGCCTCCATGTGACTCGGGACTGTACCCAAAAACCACCGTTTTGCACGCCCTCTTGGACGTGGTAAGATGGAAATCAAAGCACAGTGGGAACCACACAAGACTCTATGACGATCTCGGGTCAACAGACTACTCTGTACCAGTGTCACCAGAGAACTGCAATCTGACGAAAGGTATAATACCATCTGGGAGTTCTCGGCGAGTCCGTCCAGTGTACCCAGTCTCTACTGAGCACCCGTATATCATCTCTGATGTCAAACACCAATGGATATGGGATCATCCATCGCCCATCTGTATGGGTCGAGAAGGTATACGCTAGTCTACTCTGGTATATCGATGCCCCGTCTCGATACACCCACGACTAGGGACTTTGAAGGATGTACTTATAGACTACCTGTCCCCACTAGTATGATCTGTATCATAGTCCCGGTAGTCAAGTACACATCCTAAGGGCTTTACCAACATGTAACAGAGAGACAATCAGTGTACACGTTAAGGTAAAGTGTAACCAGATAGCATACTATCATGTCGAGCAAGAAAGTCCTCCCTATATACGTCCTAGCATCCACTACAATATACATCATATGTACAGTAATGGCCTCTAAGGCATACATATAACTAACAATCTCCCACTTGCACTAGGGCCATCTGTAGCAGTGGTTGTAGTATCTCATACTCAACCATCCCATAAAAGTCTATCTCTGGGAACAGGCCTTTGTGAGTGGATCCGCTGTGTTGTCCTCTGAGTCTACTCTCCTAACCTCGATCTCCCTGGAGATCAACCATCTCCATGATCAAGTGATACTGCCATAGAATATGTCTGGATCACTGATGGGACCGTCGTTCCTTGGCATAAGCCACAACTCCATTGTCACACAATGGGAGGAACAAAGTTCATCTCATGAACCAATATACACCCAAACAGCCTCTTTGGTAGCATCTTAAGTAGCGATGTGTCCAGCCTTTATCGTCTAGTATGTCACGGTATCTAGCTTGAAACTCTTCCAACATACCGTCCCTTTACTGAGGGTATAGACAATGCCTGTGACTGACACTCAGTCGTCATTATCATCCTGGAACACTTTCAGTGATTCTCCCCAGGATCGGTTGATACCATCTCACTACAACTAGTGAGAATCCTAACATCCAATTAGATCTATCTCATAGATCCAAAATCCAGGATTTAGTAGGTATCATTTTGATCCTATATGGAGAATCATTGTGATAAGCGGAGATTGACCGAGCGTAGCATAGGAAACTCCTTCCCTATCAAGAGCATAACATCCACGTACTCTACGAGGATCACCACCATACTCCCTACTACCTTTTTGTTTATACAAGGTTCATCTACCATTTTGATGATGTCAAACTCTTTGACTTATCCATCAAAACAGATGTTTCAACTCCGCGATGCCTGCTTTATCAAATAAAGCATCTTGCACACGTTTCCGCTGCTCCCACTGTCTACGAAGCCCTCTGGCTGTGTACTTATAGACGCTCTTTTCTAAATCATCATTTAGAAAAGCAGTCAAGACACCCAACCACCAGATATCGCAGTCATGGTATGTAGCCGTGACAAGTAGGATCTGGATGGACTTAAGCATAGCTACTTGAAAAGGTTTCATCATTATCCACACCTGGTCAATGATGCAAACTTTTAACAAGTCTAGCTTTGAAAGTCTCAACTTTTCCATGTACACCAAGTAATCTTCTCAAGATATACTTGCTCCTGATGGGAATTTAACTCTTCAGATATAGCAACCAAAGTCCATACTTTGTTGGTGTGTAAGGATTCCATCTCAGATCGATAAACATCCAGCCATTTTTATGGAGTCTCACTCCTGATGGCCAGCTCGAAACTAGTTAGGTCATCATCTCATGATGCAATCCTCGCTCCCACTGTCATAGAGAAACCGAAGTATCTCTCAGGTGGGTGAGGAACCCTACTAGATCGGCGGAGAGGCTGAGGTTCGTTGGATTCTACTGAATCCTTTGGTTCTACCAAATCATCAGCTGTAGTTTGTATAGCTGGAACCTTTCCAGTTTTACATAACTTACTTTGCCTCGAGCTTGTCCGGATTTTGCTTTTTAGACATAGGCCGGTCAACCCCAAATCTTAACTAGCTTAAGACATGGGCTCTTCCCTTTCCATATCACATATGAAGTGGTAGGCAACTGATTTGATTCAAACCCTATTCAATAGGTATGCAGCTTCTCAAGTGCATAACTCCCAAAAAGGAAATAGGTAACTCAGTAGTACTCATCATAGAGCACACCTTATCATATAGGGTGTGATTGCTCCGCCCCGATATACCATCGTGCTATGGTGTATACGGAGGAGTAATGCTGAGAGAGAATCTTATTCTCTTTTAGAATAATCCAGGAATTCCGTGCTGAAGTATTCTCCTCCTTGATCACATCAAAGGACATAATACGTATACCCGTATCGGTTCTCTACTTCTAACTTATATTCTGTGAATATCTCAAAAGGTTCGTACTTGTGTTTCGACAGGAACATAGGTCTGAATCTCGAAAGATCATCAAAGAATGTAATGAAGTATAAAGAACCGGTCTTGGTATGTGTAGACAGGAGACCTACATACATCAACATGTATCATCCCAAGAGTTCACTAACTCTTTCTCTGTTTCCAGTAAACGGAGCTATGGTCATCTTATCTTTGTGACATGACTGGCGAGTTTCACAAGATGTAAATTCAAACTGATTTAAATATGCATCTACATATAACTTCAGCTAGTCGGGTCACATTGATATGACCTAGTCTACAATACCTCAAGAAGGATTCGTTCATTTCTGAACTCTTCCTCTTGTGTGTGTTCCACATACTAAGAACTGTAGTTTGATTTAGAACATTAATGCTTTTAGATAACGTGCCTGAACTGATCTACTTTTGATATAGGAAATGTTCAAAACATTATCCAACAATACAAAATTTTATCATTTCTTTACTAATAAAGAGACTGATATGATTTTGTATATCAGGTTCGGTATCTAATAACATTCGTTCAGAATCAATGTATTGTAATACAGGGTGACAGTGACCGACAGACTTGGCTGCAACTCTTGCCCCGTTTTCTGCCTCATGAAACTTATCACGCGTTCTCAGTTCTCTACCTATCTGTAGCCCTGTGTAACAGATTACATATCTGGGATCCTGATCTGGTATCATATACCCAGGATGCAGAGGATACTGAGAAACAGTTCTGTAAGGAACACACCCGAAGATGATGCATCAGCATGCACTCTCTTCGTTTGGGCGGCACGGGAATTCTGGTATTCCCCAATTTCCTGCTCTGTCTTATAACAATTATAAGTTGGAGCGGGACCAACGTTCCCCAGCTCAGTATAATAAGCGGGTTCGGTCAATAATTCGTATTATTATTTTGATTAAGGCGTGATATGGTCTCTACCAGGAGAGAGAGAGAAGAAAACACTCAGCGTGCGCTCTTGCAAGAATAGATTGGTTATTATTTTATCTAATCAGGATGGCTCCCACTGCTTTTTTATCAAATCTTCCTTCAAACCCTAAAAGGAAAGACTAGCCGGGATTAATTACACACTACAAGTTCGCCAATCTTTAAGCCAGGCCAGTGTCGGTACTTTGAGGGAGGTCCCCCGTGTTTTCGCACGAACCTAATTAATGTAAACCTCATTTTCCCAGAGGCGTAACCTCGTTAACACCTTTCTAGACACCTATTTGATCGGCTAATTGTAATGTATAAAACTCTCCCAGGAGTAACAATTACTCGCAGCGGGTATCGGGATCCAACTATCTTATAGAAGGTATGCAATCTCATTGCAAATTTCAACACTTGAAATTCCCGATAATATTTTGCCCCTAGCAGCTATATGACCTTAACATAGTCAACAAATCATAAGTGCTAGTCAAGTTCAACCCGTCATTTCCCGATTGAATTAAACCCACCCGCACGACCCTTAACATAGTCAACAAAGTCGCATGACTACCCTAATCCAATCACATCATATGCTTATGCAGATAAGCACTAATTAGCTACCGCACACTACGCCTTAACATAGTCAACAAACGTAGCACGAATACTAACTAGTACTTATCTGAAATGACGGAGGGCTACGACAGGTTTTTCTGAAAACCTATTGCGTAATGAACTTGATATCGTTGTAGAATCAAATGATTTTGAAATGGAGTGCTTTTGAGGCTTTTCTAGTTTTGCTAGAGGAGTCACTCCCGGTGAAGGGATCGTCGGTCCTTTCCTCGTCGAATGAGGTGCGGGATATATCATATATATCACTGTGCAAAGCAAAAACTCTTTAAAAGCAATCAAAAGACAAACCGAGTGTGTAGCATCTGCCAGTTATTGCTAAAGGAGTCACTCCCGGTGAAGGGATCTCGGTCCTTTCCTCATCGAATAAGGTGCAGGATATATCGTATATACCGCTGTGCAAAGCAAGAACTGTAGCTACCTGTTTTATTTTGAAATTCAATTCTACAACATCTTTAGGTTTCTTTTATTTCATTAATCACATTAATGAAGTCCCATCAATTATGTACCTAAACATCACAGATAAATACGACGTACACTTATGCCATCCGCATTCGCCTCGATGTCCCCTCGTGCACCGTTAGGTTAGGTAACTAACGGCAGAGCGGGGCAGGGCTAGCGCGGGTGTAAAACATAAGTAACATCTATATAATATATCATATATACTATATACTGTATCTATCACAGAACATCACATGATCACATCACAGATATCGCCGCAGAAGAAACATATGAAATATTGGATATACTAGGACGTCCGTGTTTTCAATACGAGCCAGTATAAAACACGGATTCCACGGTCATGATGAACAGCCAAACCCACACCCCTAGACCCCTACGAGAGCGGCAAGCAACCCTACCAATTCTAGAGTTAGGAGACCCGGACTCGACTCCTCGAGTTGGTCTTCCACTGGACTCCAGAACCCGGTTACTTGTGCTCCCCTCCTTGGGTCTATCCTAGTGCGGAAAAGTAAATAATATACAAAGGGTGACATCTTCCGCAACCTGGAAGTGCCCCAATAAAAGAATATTACATACAAGTTTTTACATGAATGAAAATGAAAAACAGTCATCTCACATAAAAACCCCCCGGCTATTCAAACACGACGATCCAATATAACATATCCAGCAACACATAACATCACATGTCATCAACGTAAGTAAATATGCGCATCCCAATTGTCGTTGACATATAGCAACGAAACCGGCGATATCATATATTACACTTACGGTCACAGAAAAGAAAGTGTAAAACTACAACAGTTGGAATCCGCAATCACCTCAGACTTCACATGCCTGACCATATGAATTCTTTAGACATCGCATGCCTAACAATTATAAACCCCGCATTTTAGTCTCATTATCCAAAACACTTTTCAATATCAAGTCGGGCAATTCAACAAGATTCCCGACATCCTGATCGAATGCTCGTCGCGAACTTCAGTAGACGGCCGCACCCCCGATACCGTCGACGAAGTGCACCAAGGCGGAACACCGCTGCCGCGAGCACCCGAACGGATGCTTTCGGCGACGGGGTTCTCCTACCGTCACTTGGTCGGGGCTATGGGGCGAGGCTGTCTATTATGTTTACCCGGCGAGTATCCGCGTACGCTACGTGATTGCGACGGACTTTTAATCACATCAAAATTCCATGGCAACCGATCAAGTGAGACTAAACTGCTATGTTTATAACATTCATTCAGTTATCTCATAACTTTTGTGAATTCCAATTATTGTATCCCATTCCAGATAAACAGAAAATGTTAAACTTTCCGATCGAACATTCAAACACCCAAGTTTTCCCGATACTGATCAACTCATGAAATAAGTCTAACAACATTCAGTTCGTGTCTCAGTACCAACGGTCCAGCCGTAGAAGGGTCAAGCCAACGCCTCACATGTGGCACGCCGTACTGCCCCAAACCCTAAGGTTCAAAGGGCAATTCAAGACGGTCACATAATCGAGTTAAGGTTTGTTGTCTTCTAGAGGGACCATCGCGTTACTTGCACTACTTAGAACGTCGTTAAACTACGGAAAAATCCAACACTTGGAAATTTCCCGACAGGGGAAAAGTTGGGTATTTTTATCTGGTCGAACATTTTAACATATTCTAAAATTTATCTGGAAAGCCACACAGATAAAATTTGATACTCCGATCAAAACACCGAAACCCCAAAACAACTCCAGAAAATTCAACTCTTGAATAAATATTAAAAATTCCCAGAAAAATCAGCATCTGAAAACATGAATTACTGTGCAGAAAGGGGAGGATGACGTCACCATGTTGCCGCGGAACCGCCGCAGAAGCAAGGCTTCTGCCGTAGTTCCGCCGCAATAAGTACTGTTCATCGAAAAAATTTTGCATCGTAATTCTTATTTTTCCCTGCTGAATTTTTTACCAATTTTTAATTTGGAAAAATCCCAGTTTTTGAAAAAAGGACAGAGAGCATGGAAATTTTGGCGTTTCGGTTCGTTCGGACTTCAAACTCCGTCTAGACTTCGCCTAAGGCTCTAGCTAGGCTCTGATACCACTGTAGGGTTCTTAGGCACCCTAATGATGTCTCACAAGGTATCGATCATGCCAATTTCAAATTTAAACGGTGCCGAGAAACCCTAACAAGGACCGTCGGCTAGATTTCTAGGCGAAACGGTAAACTAGATAACACTTAACTAAGAGATACGGAAATACAACCTTGGTAGATCCAGTTCTCCACCTCCATAGCTCCGCAATGAAGTCTCCTCGCTGTCCATAACAAGTCCCGGGCTCTAGCGTCGGCTTCATCGGAGAATGGACGGGCTAGGTCATCGATGTCCATGCCGAAGATGATCTACGTCGAGGCATCGCTAAATCAAGCTCCGACTTCACCAAGTCAAGAAACTTGTGAAGAAAACACACTCTACTACTTGGCAAGAGGTAGAGGATGAAGAAATAGGAAGTGGGTAGACTTTAGAATTGGATTTCTTACTCTAATTCATCAATCACCATTGATGAGGTAAGCTTTCTTCTTGAAGTGAAGAAGAAGAAGATGATCTAAGTTATGATAAGTATTATGATAAGTTAATTTAAAATAGAAAAGAAAATCCAAACTTATCATAATCCAACCATGGTTATGTGTAGAGAGCAAACTATAGTTAGGTGAATGGTTAGGTTAGGTATAAAACAAAAATGGTGGACTTTATTCAAAGCTTCATGAAGCTTCAACAAAGAACAAAAAAAGCCACCATTTTACTTTTACCAAAATGAAATAAACAAATAAATAAATGAATAAAAACAAAACCCTAACCATTATTATGTAACCATAGTTTGATCTTTACACAAAAACCCTAGCACATCTTCTTCTTCCTCTCCTCAAGCTCTCTTGCGTTTTAAGAGGTGAAGAAATATTGTGAGAAAAAGAAATCTAAAGAGAGCCCATTTCCTACTTCATCATCCTCTACTATATTAGCCATTTAGTTAGGGTGTTTGCTTCACTAATCTACCATTAGTGAAGAGGTAGCATGAGCTTGAGTCTCCTCGACGTAGATCATCTTCGGCCTCGAAGATTTCGAGCAAGCTTGTTCATTTCTTCATGTGAACCCTTACTAAAGTTCGGGTGTTCACTACTTGGAGCGAAGGGACTACTACACGGAGTTTTAGAAGTGAAGGATCGGTCTACAAAGGTTGTATTCCTCATTCACTTGTATACAAAGTTGTTTGCATTGTTGTTTCATATGATTCCTTAGTTAAACATCCTTAGCTTAGGGTTCCTTAGCATGGCAAAATTTGAAAATGGTATGGACGATGCCTCTCGAAACCTTGTTGCCGCGCCAAGTAACCCTGCTGGTGGCAGCCAAGGATCGGGTGAACGCCGGCTGCCGGGAGACCATCCGGGTTTTGAGGGAGTCCAACAAGGTCGTCGAAGCCAAGTTGGAGGATGCCAGGGTGCTTGTCGCCACTCTGAAGAAGGCACAGAATACCCTCAAGAAGGAGAACGAGGCGGTGAAGGAAGAAGTGAGGCGCGCCGACCTTCGGACGGCAAATGCGATGGAGCGCTATAAAAAGTTGGACCAATTCTACACCGACTTCGCTGAAGTCTCGGCCCTCGTCTGGCATGAGGCCCTTGACGCCGTCAAGGTGTTGATGTCGGAGTTTCTCGACGGCGAGCTCCGGCTCGAGTACCCCCTCGAGGGTAAGACGCAGGGGGATGCCGCCGGAAGCGCCACCAGGGGGAAGGCCCCCGGTGGGGGCATTGGGGATGGGGTGATCACCCCGGCTCCAAGTTCTGAAGCTCCTGCTGTAGGCGCCGACCCTCAAGCCGCCACCCCGGCTTCCGACTCTGCCGTGAAGCACGTCGAGGTTTTCCTCGGCCCCGAGGCCTGAATCTCCCTGCCTTCTTTTTTATTATATTTTTTTGTTTTTGTTTTGGAATTTTGTAAGCCTTTGGGCGATTTTGTATGGCTGAGTAGCCCACAATACCTTTGTAAAGACTCCTGAGTTGTGAATAAATCCCCTTTGCAGTAATGCTTCCATAATGCTTTCATTTTCCTTGTGGTAAAGTTTCTATTTCTTTCGCCAGACGAGCCATGCCGTAGGTCGACGACCGGTCCTTTAGTTGGCGATTGCACGTCGAGTTAAATCCAACCATTTTCTAAGTGTGCAAAGACCGATGTAACGTCGGCGTCTTTATGGCCCTGAAGTCGAGGTGGTGATCACTCGTTGAAGGTACGTCTGCTGTCACCTTCGAGTAGAAAGGTGTAGGTCTGCCCATTCCCTCGAGTTGGACTGGCGACCAACTATCTTAAGATTGGTCGGTGTTTGTTGAGGTTGAGGGCTTCTGACCTTTAGCGCAGTAGGGCAGGGAGTTACCCGCTAAGGCTAGACCGAGCAGAGGAGTTGCTAGGTGGCCTCTAGAGGAGGACTTCGATCCTTAGCGTAGATGGGTAAGAAGTTTCCCACTAAGGATTGACCGAGCAGTAAAGCTGCTCGGTGGCCTCTTGAGGAGGGCTTCGATCTTTGGCGTCGGTGGGTAGTAAACTACCAGCCATGGATTGACCGAGCAGGGAGGTTGCTCGGTGGCCTCTTGGTGAGGGCTTTGATCCTTAGTGTAGATAGGTAAGAAGTTATCCACTAAGGATTGACCGAGCAGTGAAGCTACTCGGTGGCCTCTTGAGGAGGGCTTCGATCCTTGGCGTCGGTGGGTAGTAAACTACCAGCCATGGATTGACCGAGCAGGGTAGCTGCTCGGTAGCCTCTTGGTGAGGGCTTTGATCCTTAGTGTAGATGGGTAAGAAGTTACCCACTAAGGATTGACCGAGCAGGGTAGCTGCTCGGTGGCCTCTTAAGGAGGGCTTCGATCTATGGCGTCGGTGGGTAGTAAACTACCAGCCATGGATGGACCGAGCAGGGAGGCTGCTTGGTGGCCTCTTGATGAGGGCTTCGATTCTTGGCGTCGGTGGATAGTGAACTACCAGCCATGGATGGACCGAGCAGGGTAGCTTCTCGGTGGCCTCTTGGCGAGGGCTTTGATCCTTAGCGTTGATGGGTAAGAAGTTACCCACTAAGGATGGACCGAGCAGGGAAGCTGCTAGGTGGCCTCTTGACGAGGGCTTCGATCCTTGGCGTCAGTGGGCAGTAAACTACTAGCCATGGATGGACCGAGCAGGGAGGCTGCTCGGTAGCCTATTGGCGAGGGCTTTTGTTCATCATAGAAAACTGCATTTTATTACCGGCGAGCTTGGCCCCCTTGCCCCTTTTGTCCCCATTTTTCTGTGGTCCCTCCCTTGCTGCCACATCATCCTTTTTTTATTATTAGTTTAATTTTGTTTTGAGCCTATAAATACCAGGCCATTGGGCAAGTGTGAGGGCACTACTTCTTTTGTGAGAGAAAAGATTGTGAGATTGTAACTAGTGATCTTGTAGCTCTTAGTGTGAATTCCTTGCCTTCGTCTAGTCTTGCAATCTCTTTTCTTGAGCTTGCAAGATTAGATTTTGGTATTTGAATTCACTTGTTTTGTACTTGGATCCATTGTAATCAAGATTCATTTATATAAGTTGTTTTTCGTATATCTTCTCTTTTTGCTTTTTTTCTTGTTGTTGTTATTTTAATTTATGATGTGTGAGTAGTTGTGTCACGACCCGAAATATTAGCTCGTGACCAACACTTGAATCACGCAACGTCTAAAGGCGTAACGAAATTCAAGTAAGCTGAAACCCAGAAATCTAAACCTTTTAAAGAAAATAAAGGAGGTGAAGTTTTGAAATAAAGGTATAATGAAATCAAGTTTTCCTAAATACATGGAAAAAGGGGCATAAATAATGCAAGTGAAATTTACTAGTTTGAAAACATATTTCGTCTTTTAAAAATTTGGGCTGCACCTCCTTTGTATTTTTTGATCCAAAAACCACAATACATGATAAAATAAAGGCATCCCCAAGCGGGATCTAACTCTTCGCCAACCGGCGGATCACAACCACGCAAGACAGTAAAAATATACGTATACGACGCCCAGCGGCGAATATCACCACAAAAGGTAAAGAATAAAGCGAGATATCAACCCAAAAATGCGAACATACAACCCATCGCTCAAATCTCGCAACTACAAGTCTTACTAAGTCTCATTTCTTATACAATTACTAGTTTTTGATTTGATGGAGTTAACTAGATACAATATGAAATATAGATACAAGAGTGGGTGTTGGCTATAGTGCCCTCAAGGCAATTATCATAGTCGCGGACTTGTGATTATGATGGTTGAGTGAGGACCTATACTGATAAAACAGTCTTACTCAAGATGATAGTATGCTTTCTGGTTTGTCTTTATCATCATGTACATGTTGATAGAGCCCTTAGGATTCTTACTTGACTGCCAGCAGTATGATGGCGATCATATTTATAGGAGCTGGGGTCTATAAGCACATCCTTAAATGTCCCTAGTCGTAGGAGTATCGAGATCGGACATCGATACTCCAGTGTAGACTAGTGTATACTGATCGAGACCCCGACAAGGGGCGGTGGCCAGGTCTCACAAGTCATTAGTGTTAGTTTGTTCACTTAAGATAGTTTACATGTGCTCATTGGGTTATGAGTACATTGGACGGACTCGCCGGGAACCTGCTAGCTGGTATTATACTTATTGTCAGATAGCAGTTCCCAGGTGACATGTGTACAGGTTAGTCTGTCGACCTAAGATCGTCATTTGTCTCGTGTGAGTTCCCACCGTGCTTTGATTACTACCCTACCACGGCTCAAAGGAGTCGTGCAAATAGGTTTTAGTTGGGTACAGTCCCGAGCCACATGGAGGCAGTAATCGGATCGTCGGGGATTCGTCTCTCCCAGTATTGGGGGTTGATGTCGCATTGTGTACGGGTGGCCATCACCAGAAATCCATGGCCATGGTGAATGAGAATTACCAATCCAGGATCGATAGTTTCTCAGGTGGTGATGGGTTACATGCCGACACTAAATATCGCGTTGTTAGGGGTATGACTTTATCCACCCCTTAGACTCGATATGCGATACTCTTAGACGAACAGACCGGACTGTACGGATATTGTCACTGTCAGGCTCAGTAGGGGTTCAGGATGAGTTTGCTCGTCGGCCTCCCTTTCGCTCAATACCTGGGTAGCCGTTACGTACAGCTAGTGCCGCTGACGTACTTGTGGTTAAACCTACTGCCAGCGTATTGATGAGTCTTTAGAGTCCCACACAGAGGGTTTTCACAGTTCAGGCGATATGGTGTACATGAGGTATGTTGATACATACAGGTGTCCGATTAAATATATGCACGTGCTGCGCAGACTTTAATTGGACGGTTGATAATACTAGCGGCATAGGATTAAGCCAGATTATTAAATTAGGTTTTTGATTTAATAATTTACATATGTATTTATATAAATGTATTCTAGTATTATTGTTCACTATTCATTTTCTCTCTTGGCTATTCGTATTTTTTGTACGAATACGCGTATATATATTTCGGTACATGTACCGGAAGTATTCCGTATTTTATACGGAATAGCTTCTAGAAGATGCCACCTCATTTATATGATTTTCCATTTATGGAAATTCATTTGTTTTTTATTAATGAGGTGTAAAAGGTGATGTGATTTGTGGCATGGGTTTTGTGCATATAGCATGGTATGGTCTCATTTGTTTATTGCAATAATAGAAAAAGTAAATGATATTTTTTTTGTGGAATGAGATGAGGGGGGGGCACATGTTTTGGGGGTCTTGATTTTTCATTTTGTTCATTACACTTGCATTTCTCCCACTCTCTCATTCACTCAAAAGAAAAGAACAAATGACTTAGCCATTTCCTTTGTTCATGCCAAGTCTTCATCACCACCTTCATTCATCTTCCATGGATGCTCTCTTGAGCTCAAGGGATGAGAGAAAATGTAGTGACACTTCCATACACCTTGACTCTCCATCGCTAGCGACTTTGGAGCGTCGGTTACCTCGTTCGACGAGATTGGAGCTTGCGCCGTTTCCCTCAGGTGGATCATCGGAGACAAAGGAAGACCGGCGACCAAACCACATCAAGGAACCGCTAGGAGCTTGGAATGAAGACCGAAGGACACGGATCAACTCGGTATAACGATTCTAACTCTTAGTTAGTTTGCTAGTTTAGGGTTTAAGGTCGATCCGTTAATCGGGTAACGGTAGCGCCAGTTTCGAAAATTTTTGTTCCGCATTTTGGCCGCGATTTGACGGTCGGGGCGCTGCCGGGACCCAACAGTGGGTACAATACAAATGTCCCACCTACCAATGCAAAACACCCGAATGCAACTGTGTGCCAGCGAAGCCGCTACTGATCCATGCGGTCAATCTGCAAGAACTGTGGCACAACGGGGGTGAGTTGCCAACTCGTGAATAGAAAAACATCTACAAGTAAAAATCGAATAAACAACGACTCCTAGGTCAACTGTATCATGAAGGTAATACTATGATATCTAGGGTGACCAGGTCGTATATATGCCAACAATGTAATCAACACGTATGTGTATGCGGATATCATCCAACCATATAATCAATATATGTATGCATGTGGATCCCGTCCAACCATATGATCAATGTCTGTATGCACGTAAATATCATAAAAGAGTGTGCATGAAAGTATGAGGATATAAATTAACGGGTGTCCCTCGCGACACATAAAAATCATGGAACCTGAGTGTCCAACATTGTCACTTGAAAACATCATGAAACCCGTGTCTAACATCGACATGTAACTCATATCTCTCGGGCTCCGCAGTCCGGATCGGCCCATGGGCTCCGTCATTCTGGATCGGCCCATACCCGGTCGGTATCCTCCGGATATCCGCCAGGCCCAACCAATCACCGGTAGGTACTCGCCACCCTGCTAGGCTCATCGTCTACTCCACGAAAACATTCTCACCCCGGGGAACCATACCGGGTCCACCATGAACCCGCAAATAGAATCATCCGCCTTCGAAAATTGGGTTTCACATGTAACACGTCTCAGAACCGAGAAAACACATGGTGGACGTACTGAAATATCATATCAAGGGAAACCGGTTTTTTAAAACAATACATACTTTCTTTTAAAATGACCACGGTTCTCAAATCCAGAAATCTCATGAAAACAGCATATCTCAATGCGTAGAATCATAAAGCATGATGTATGCGACATATGATAGAAATGTAAGCATATCCATATATCATGCAACATGGAACAGTGATGTATCATATTAAGGGAAAACCGCTCTTTTAAATGATTCCAGTTTTGAATATATGTCCCGCGGTTCCCAATTTTTCCAAAGTCAAATGCAACATCGTATAAAGGTGCATATGCAACAATAGCAAGTAAATTATGCAAGAAGTCATATCATGATGCAGCAGTCCTACTGTGTAGTGACATGACAATTATCGATGATGATGTGTGTGAGATGTCTAATCTGTATAAGTGTAACATACGCATCATCGATAATGGTGTAGGTGTACTAGCACAGATAAATATATATGATGCAATGAGAATAGCGTGAAATGCAACATAAGGTAAAACGTCAGCTAAAAGCTATAGGGTATACGTATCTAACATGACCGAGTCGGTGAATCTATCAATCGGCACCCAGCCTCACAACATCACGTACGGTATAATCCATCGTACGGCATCCTCTAGTCAAGGGTATGGATCAATCATCAAGTCAAACTCATCACGTACGGAAAATCATCGTATGACGGCATTAAACCAATAGGGATCCTATCATTCTATATGACAATGAGGGTACGGCCTATGTCATGTACGGCCTATCATTCCTGATTCACGACATTCTATATATATCTATATACCTATGTCCCAGGTCACATCCATAATAATCTCGTATCAGGGGGACGGAAAAGGTATCAATCATCTCATTCGACTCTCATCCGTATACTAATATATCACCAAGTCATCATATCGCATCGTATATTCTTTTCATCATATTTATATCTCACATCGAATCAAATGTTATAAATATACACATTCTACCTTTACCATAAGCATAAGTATCTAATCTAACATACACCCCCGAACCATACAATCAGTTTTTAAAAGAAGCGAATCGTAGTTTTGAAAGTAGGGGTTACGGTGTTTTTAAGGAAAAGATATCATTTGAAAATCCGTAACGTCCCTCAAGGTATTTGTTTAAAAGATGCATACGATTCTTCAGTTTAGAAATACGTAAGGTTCGGATGACACATCTACGTCAGCTATCTAGTCCTATAGTACCCTAAACGGCAATATCGTCAAACATCATCCTCAAATCCCGTCATCACATATCAGCCGTATCATATCACTTCTAACTATCCTTTAGTTTCTAATATGGTTTCTATAGCTATCTTTTAATTCTAACCCTAGTTTGCTACTCTAGGTTTTCTTAACCATATGCTACAAATTGTTTTCCACCAAAACTTTGCGGGGGTGCTATACGCCATCCACCTGACTTCCCCCGTAGATATAGATCTACTCACCTTGGTTTTCGCTTTCCGAAGTCGATGACGCCACGCTCCGTCGCCTCGGAATCCACGTGAAGGCACCTACAATAACAACACATATCGCAACGCTATTAAAATCAAGTTCTGAAATCCAAAACGGCACACGGATCGCCTATAGGTTAGAACCTATAGCCCACGTATGCAAAACCAACAAATTACCCCTAGTCGTTGATGTACAAATATCCAAAAACCAAATACAAACCCAAATAGCAAAATCAAACATTCCAAAATACGGAAAACATAGCCAAAAACACTGTAATGTGCTCCCAAATTTTGACTCAGGCCAAAAGGAGTTGCACAAACAAGTCTAGGGTGTAGTACAAGGTGTATATGACCTACTGAACCAACCTAGACCCCTACCCTCACCAAGTGGCCGGCCCCAAGGCCCTAAAATCCGGCAAGCTCGGCCCCCAAAGCTCCTCTGGGCTTCGTCTTGTCAAGGTGGTCTCCTAATACCCTAATTTGGTCCCTGGAGTTGTTTGCTTTCCTAAAAAATTCCCCGGGTTGCCCCAGATTTCCCTGCACACCCTATATGCTCACAAACCGACATGAACAAATTCTAGTTTTCTGTATTTTGGGTTTGTTTCAAATTGGTCTGGGTTTCTAACATCATAGGGGGGTTTAAGGTCACCAATTACATCTCAATTGCATCCTCACTACACAAGGATCCCCTAATCCACTTCTATGAATTTCAAAGTTCACAAATCCATCACTAAACACATTCTAAGTTAATCTAATAAGCTAGAAACTCAAAACTAAGCAAATTGGAAGAATTTATACCTCCATTAGGCCACTCAAGACAGCCCTAGCCTCCTAATGTCATCAAAATCCCACTTTGCTTGGTCCATTGCGATGAGGGTGAGGAGGTGATCATTTTTTGTGAAAGGGTATAGGGTTTTGACAAGGTTTTTGAGGTGGGTCAAGATGGTAGAAGATGGAGGGAGATGAGGAAGAAGAAGGAGAAGAAAATGGTGGAGAAATGATATGAGGCAGCCCCCCACACTCTCAATTATTCTCACTCTCTCTCTCCAAGCATGCTCACTCTCATCATTATGTCCTCTCTCTTTCTCCTCAATCATCATGACACCTTTTTCTCTTTCTTTTCTCACCAATAACACATACACCCAAATAAAACAACACAAATGAAATAACATGTAACATGTCATGGTGTACTAACCATGAAAAACTGTAGAAATACGGATTTGGCTTAATCGCGATTAGCAGTGCACTAATCGGGTTTTTATCAAAACCGCATATAATAAATTTTAAAAATGCCGAATCCTTTAAATATATTTTTAAATGATTAAATCATTTTAATTTCCAATTATTTCACAATTATTGGTATATATTTATATCCTTTTTCGAAAACCCCAATTTCGCAAATCGGGCAGTTTTCGGGAAATATATTATTTTAATATTAAATTTCTAAAATAATATTTTATATTTTCTGAAATGTTACAATCTTCCCCCCTTAAATAAATTCGGTCCACGAATTTAAATTTAAAACCCCCAAATTCTAAAACATTTCAATAGCCAACTCAAATCAATGGGGCTCCGAAATCATGGAAAATGCAGAAATAACACAGCGCATCGCGTGCGCCTGAAAACGAATACAAAACTCAAAAATCCGAACTCCTTCATGCGTCACGCAAATCATCGGATTTCCACGCATATCCTCGGAGTTATAATGGAGATACAGATCTCGAAATCCACTATTGAAATCCATTATACGCTAGTCAAATACTATAATACATATATAGAACGCATACTTGAAAAATCTCCAAAAACTGAATGACACTCATGCAAAATCCTTTCTAAATCGCCGTGTGATGCGTAACTCACGGCATAAGTGACGGACTTCCATTTGTAAAGTATTAATATATGTCCATATATGTTTTGCTAAGTATACGTTCCGTCTTCTTTCAAAATATCCCAAAAGGTTTCCTTTAAAAACGTTCGTGTAGCACACGGACACGTAGGAAATAGCGAGACTATAGCTCTTTTTTTTTTCAAAAACCTCTTGGTAAACTTTTAATGCATGCAAAGTACTCAGGTATTGTCCACGGATCAGTCCTGTTCGGCTACTACATAACATAGTGCCCATCATGAAAACAAAGTGCTCAAAAGCAAAATCAGCCTCAAAAGGCGTATCTAACTATCATGTGCGTCTGGTGCGCACGGAAATCAAATCCAAATACAAGTGCTACAATATGCACAAAAGCCAAAAGTAAGTGCAACGGGTGTGCATGAAAACATCTGTCCAGTACAACGGGTATGCACGACAACATCATCTAGTGCACCTAGAGTGCACGAAAATCGCAATCCGGTGCAACTAACATGCACGAATGAAAAAAATCCCAAATCGAGTGCATCTGGTGTGCACAAAATCACATCTCATATCATGCGCCCAACATGCGCGAAAATCCAAATCAAGTGCATCCATCATGCACGAAAGAAATCTAAATCAAGTGCATCAAATATGCACGAATAAAATCTAAATCATGTGCATCAAATATGCACGAATAAAATCTAAATCAAGGGAATCCGACATGCACGAGTAAAAATCTCACTCAAGTGCATCCGAAGCGCACAAAAATAAAAAATCAAGCGCCTAATATGCGCAAAATCCAACCAAAGCGCGTCGGGTCCGTAAAAGCATATAGTGCAGTAGCATGCAAGAAAACAAACGGTAAATGCTAACGCGCACGAAAACAAAAATTGGATAACACAAATGCTCAAAGACATAAATCGGTGCAACAATGTACGGAGTATAAATCTAATGCAACCAATGCATGAAATACCGATATGATGCAACCAACACACAAAAAACATAAATCTACTGCAACAAATGCACGAAATATAAATCCAGTGCATTCAGTGCACGAAATACAAATCCAGTGTATCTAGTGCACGAAATTCAAATACAGTGCATCCTGTGCACAAAATACGAATCCAGTGCATCCAGTGCACGAAATACCAATCTGGTGCATCAAATGAACAAAATACCAATCAATAACTCAAATGCATAAACAACAACACCGAGTGTACCAAGCTGTATAAAATCATAAACGTGTGCAACTGCGTGCACAAAACTCATATCAATGCAATGCAAGCACATATAAGCTATACCGAGTGCGAAAATCAAATCAACTGTATGAAATCCACGAAATCATAAACGTGTGCAGCCAAAGCACAAAACCGATATCAAGTGCAATTAATATGCACAACTCTAAAACCAACACAATGGTGTATAAAAACATATCTCAAGTGCAATAACTATGCACAAAATGTAAATACCCAGTAAGTGCAGCCATGGTGCACGAAATCAATATCAAGAAACTCAATCATCAAAACTCAACTCCAAGTGACATAAACGTGATACTTAGATCACAAACGCAGATCACAAAACTGACATTGAGGTACACCTCCTACAATGTCGAAAAATAAACCGGTGCACCTAAAACCGACAGAACAAGAACATCCGCTTGCCTCCTGCTCACGGTCTGGCGTTCTCTGTCTCTGGGTCCTCATTTTCTCTGTGGATTTACCAATCTCGCAATCCATCGGCTCATCGGCCCGGTCAGGTGTGCTAACGGGGACGATTCCGTTCTGGCACTTCTCTGGTCATCTCTCGGTCAATCATCACGACCACTCGTAAAGCAGCACGTCACTGATGTCGGCCTCTGACTCTCTGAATACACGTGACACATCTGATCTTGGGTGAAAACCTCATTGCAGTCGTGTCCTGGATGTTAGTGCATGTTGCATGCTCCCACAACTCTTGTGAGGCGGCGGAAGCTATAAATGAAAAAATTTCTTTGCATACAACACGCACATTCCATAAGATCTTGTCTAAACCATAACTAGAAAACCCTAACTAGAGATCTTATCTACTATGTTAGGGATTATACCTCGATGATACGGTCCTTCGGGTCTTCTATTTGGTGCAACTCCTTGGCTCCTTTGACGTTGCCGATGTGCTCGATCTCCGGCCACCCCAAGACCTAGATGATCCACGCGAGAGTTGTCGTGCAAGCTAGAAACTCTTTACAAGAGTTTAACCTAGAGACCAAGTTTGCTAGAAGAGGACACTAGGATCATGTAGAGATTTGGGTATTGGATTATCTTTAACCTAAGGCTTTGTTTCACAACACATGTGAAGGGTAAAGCTTAGGATGAAGGAGGAGAAGAGAAGAAGGAGAGAGAAAGTGTTTGTGATAATGAGAGAGTTCAAGCATGAGAAAAATGATATATTCCAAATGAAATAATTGAAGCATATAATATAAATTAGCACCATACTTCAATAGTAATTCCAAAACAATATAAAATTAAACAACCCATTCTTGCAACCATGCTTGGACTTTCTTATTTCCACCTCATTTATTTATTTTCATAAAATAAATAATGTCATTATGAGGTGGCACCTTCTAGAAGGTATTCTTGTAACAATTACAAGAATACCCCTCCTCCGTATACCGTATACCGTATACCCGTATCCGAATTCCGAAAAATACGAATATTATTAATCTAATAATTATAATACCGGTATCCGGCTTAAACCAAAGCCTACCAGTATTATCCTCCCGATCATTATTCCGGTAACAATTACACGAACATGATCGAAACCCTGTCGTAACACCTTACGGCTGTCGTAACAACTTATAGCCACTACATCTTTTGCCTGAACGAGAGAACCCTCCGTGTGGGACTCTAAAGACTCGACAGTACGCTGGCAGTGGGTTTAACCATAAGCACGTCAGCGGCACTAGCTGTGCGTAACGGCTACCCAGGTACATGACGAAAAGGTGGCCGACGAGCGAACTCATCACAACCCTAAGGAGCTAGTAAGCAACAGTTACCGTACAGTCCGGTGTCTTCGTCTGATACGTCGCATATGAAGTCTAGAGGTGGTAAATGTCAGACCCCAGTAACTTTATAAGTCATGCTGATTTACGGCTCATAACAGTTTGAGGAACTACTGATAACACTTATCAGTAAACCTCGAGAACCCTGGCCTGGAATTTAGGTGTTATAGCCGATCAAACATAGCGCGACATCAACTCCCTATACCGGGAGAGACGAAACCCCTCCTATCGCTCACTGCCTTCATGTGATTCGGGACTGTACCCAAAGTCCACCTGTTTGCACGACTCAATAAAGCTGTGGTAGGGAGGAAATTAAAGTACAGTGGGAATCACACAAGACACTATGATGATCTCGGGTCTACAGACTAACCTGTATAAGTGTTGCCAGAGAACTGCTATCTGACAATAGGTATATATACCATCTAGGAGTTCTCGGCGAGTCCTGTTCGGTGTACCCATTCTCTAATCAGAACCTGTGTACAATCTTTGATGTCAAACACCAATGGTCGTGGAATCAACCATCGCCCTCAGGGTCAAGAAACGTACACACTAGTCTAATCTGGTAATACCGATACCCTGTCTCGATATACCCTCGACAAGGAACTATTAAAGGATATGCTTGTAGACTGCCCAGGCCCCACTAGTATGATCTCATCATAATCCTGGTAGTCAAGCATAGTCCTAAGGGCTTCATCAACATGCATATAAAGATATGAAATATAACACAACACATCACATGTTAAGATGAAGATAAACTAGATAGTATACTATCATTTCGAGCAAAGATTGTTTCTGTACATATACATGCCAAGCATCCTAACATTACAGGCCTCTAGGGCACACATATCTAACAATCTCCCACTTGCACTGAGGCCTGTAGTTGATGCAATAAGTACCCACTGTCTTCACTAGAACCAGTTGCCGGCGTACCGCATGCCCAACAGCTCGAACAGTTTCTCAAATTGGACTTGAGGGATGGCCTTGGTGAATGGATCTGCTGTGTTGTCTTTCGTGTCTACTCTCCGTACCTCGATGTCCTGGCGATCCACTATCTCCCTGATGAGGTGATTCCGCCTCAAGATATGTCTGGATTTCTGATGGACCTCGGTTCCTTTGCCAAAGCCATGGCTCCATTGTTATCGCAATACAGAGGTATTGGATTAGCAATGGATGGAACCACTTGAAGTTCGGAAATGAACTTCTTCATCCAGACTGCCTCTTTTGCAGCATCATTAGCAGCAATATACCCAGCTTCCATCATGGAGTCAGCGACGGTATCTTGTTTGGAACTCTTCCAACATACCGCCCCTCCATTTAGGGTAAATACAAATCCTGAGATGGACTTACTATCATCCTTGTCGCTCTGGAAGCTGGAGTCGGTAAAGCCCTCCATTTAGAGATCTCCGTTACCATACACCAAGAACATTTCTTTAGTTCTTCTCAAGTACTTCAGAATGTTCTTCACAGCAGTCCAGTGTTTCTCTCCTGGGTTGGATTGATACCTGCTTACTGCACTCAGTGCATAAGCTACATCTGGGCGAGTGCACAACATCGCATACATTATAGATTCTACTGCTGAAGCGTAGGGAATAATACTCATGCTAGCCCTCTCCTTATCAGTCTTTGGAGACATATCTTTAGAGAGGGTGATCCCGTGACAAGCGGGTAAATTACCCCTCTTGGAATCTTCCATACTAAACCTCTTTAATATGGTGTCAATGTATCTCGATTGGGACAATCCCAATAATGTCTTAGATCTATCTCTATAGATCTTAATCCCCAGAATGTACGTGGCATCGCCCAGGGCTTTCATGGAGAAACTCTGCGATAAGAATAGTTTGACCGATTGTAGCATAGGAATATCATTTCCTATCAAGAGAATGTCGTCCACGTACAATACTAGGAATGTAACAGTACTCTCTACAATCCTTTTATAAATGCATGATTCATCCACATTTTTTATAAAACCAAACTCTTAGATTGTATCATCAAAGAAGATGTTCCAACTCCGTGATGCCTGCTTTAATCCATAGATGGATTTAAGCAGCCTGCATGCCTTTCCGCTGCTCCCACTATCAATGAAGCCTTCTGGCTGATCCATAAAAACGCATTCTTGTAAATCACCATTTAGAAATGCCGTTTTAACATCCATCTGCCAGATCTCATAATCATAGTGAGCGGCTATAGCAAGCAGGATCCGAATGGATTTGAGCATCGCGACTGGTGAAAAGGTTTCGTCATAGTCCAAGCCTGGTCTTTGACAAAATCCTTTTGCTACCAGCCTAGCTTTATAGGTCTCTACCTGACCATCCACACCGATCTTTCTTTCAAAGATCCATTTGCACCCTATGGGTTTTACTCCAGAAGGTGCAACCTCCAAAGTCCATACTTTGTTGGTGTGCATGGATTCCATTTCGGATCTCATGGCATCCAGCCACTTCACTGAGTCACTACTTATGATAGCTTGCTGAAAACTAGTAGGGTCATCATCATCCATGATGCAATCTTCTCTATCACCATCAATTAGAAAACCGTAGTATCTATCAGGTGGGTGAGAAGTCCTACTAGATCTACGGAGTGGCTGAGGTTCGTCAGGTTCTATTGAAACCTCAGGTTCAACCAAATCATCGGTGATTGTTTGTGTATCTGGAATTTCTTCCAGTTCTACCGCATTGCCAACAGTATCATTTATAAAAAATTCATTTTCTAAAAATGTGGCATACTGAGAAACAAACACCCTTTGTTCCTCCTTGTGGTAGAAAAGATATCCATACGAGTGTTTTGGTTATTGCATAAATCTACACAAAACCGATCGTGTCTCAAGTTTGTCCGGATTCTGCTTTTTCATATAAGCCGGACAACCCCATATCTTAACTCTTTTAAGAGATGGTCTCTTCCCATACCATATCTCATATAGAGTGATAGACACGGTTTTGTGAAAGGTTCCTAGGCACACCAATGAGGTCTCACAAGGCATCAACCATGCCAATTTCAAATTTTACGGGTGCCGAGAAACCCTAATACGGATCGTTAACTAGATTATTGGGCGAAACAACGAGCTAGTTAACAACTTAACTAAAGTGTAACGGAAATACAACCTTTGTAGATCCGGTGCTCCACCTCCATAGCTCCGTGATGATGTCTCCTCGCTGCGATCATCGGATCCCGGGCTCTAGTGTCGACTTCATCGGAGAATGGACGGGCTAGGTCATCGACTACGACGCCGAAGATGATCTATGTCGAGGCATCACTAGATCAAGCTCCACCTTCACCAAGCCATGAAAACTTGTGAAGGAAACACCCTATACTACTTGGCAAGAGGTAGAGGATGAAGAAATAGGAAGTGGGTTCACTTTAGAATTGGATTTCTCACTCATTTCATCAAGTCACCATTGATGAAGTCTGGGTTTTCTTCTTGAAGAAGAAGAAGAAGAAGATGATAATATTATGATAAGTTCTTAAAATGAAAAGGAAAAATGAATACTTATCATAATACTAACCTTAGTTTAGTGTAGAGAATAGACCATGGTTAGATATGATGGTTAGGGTTAAGCAAGAGACAAGAATGGTGGACTAGGTCAAAGTTTCATGAAGCTTCAACTAAACTACAAATAAAGCCACCATTCTTTCTCTTTATGCTTATCATTTTCAAAATGAATAACTAAATAAAGCATAAAGAAAAAGAAAACCCTTAACCATTACACAACCATGGTTTAATCTTTACACAAACCCTAATGAGCATGCATCATCAAACATGATACAAACTAGTGTACAAAAGTATATCACATATGCAATGTGCACATAAAGTGAGAAAATCCATTTAAAGTGAACCAATACTAGTTAATGCAAAGTAATATATCAAATATATAATTATGCATTAAATCATAAAATCAACATTTGATTTAACGATCCGGTCATATCGCATATAACCGACTAGTATCTAATGTATCGGCTTATCGAATCAACCCTCGATTCGATAACTAGGTTATATCGCATATAACCATTCGATACATTCATCGCGAGAATAGAATACGGTATCACATACACGCATTATTCTCGGTCTCGCACATATCTCATATGCGCTCCTATTTCGTTTCGCTTGAGCCAGGAAACCTCTGTGTAGGACTCTAAAGACTCGTCAATACGCCGGCAGCAGGTGATGATCATATCAATCACCCACAAGCCGCAAGCGGTCTGCTAAACGTAACGGCCACCCGGGTATTGAGCGATCAGAAGATCGACGAGCAAGCCCGCTCACACTCCTGTGAATCCAACCAGTAACACTTACCGTACAGTCCGGTCTGATCGTCTGATATGTCGCATATCTCGCCTAGGGGTGGTAAACGTCAGACCCCAATAGCTCGATAAGTCGTGTCGATATGAGGTCTATAACAATTTGAGAAACTACTGGTAACACTTACCAGTAAATCTCAGCAACCCTGGCCAGGGATTTCCGGTTATAGCCAATCGAACACAGCACAACATCAACTCCCTATACCGGGAGAGACGGATCCCCTCCTATCGCTCATTGCCTCCATGTGACTCGGGACTGTACCCAAAAACCACCATTTTGCATGCCCTCTTGGACGTGGTAAGGTGGAAATCAAAGCACAGTGGGAACCACACAAGACTTTATGACGATCTCGGGTCAACAGACTACTCTGTACCAGTGTCACCTGAGAACTGCCATCTGACGTAAGGTATAATACCATCTGGGAGTTCTCGGCGAGTCCGTCCAGTGTACCCAGTCTCTACTGAGCACCCGTATATAATCTCTGATGTCAAACACCAATGGATATGGGATCATCCATCGCCCATCTTCATGGGTCGAGAAGGTATACGCTAGTCTACTCTGGTATATCGATGCCCCGTCTCGATATACCCACGACTAGGGACCTTGAAGGATGTACTTATGGACTACCATGTCCCCACTAGTATGATCCGCATCATAGTCCAGGTAGTCAAGTACACATCCTAAGGGCTTTACCAACATGTAACAGAGAGACAAGCAGTGTACACGTTAATGTAAAGAGCAACCAGATAGCATACTATCATGTCGAGCAAGAAAGTCCTCCCTATATATGTCCAAGCATCCACTACAATATACATCCTATGTATAGTAATGGCCTCTAAGGCATACATATAACTAACAATCTCCCACTTGCACTAGGGCCATCTGTAGCAGTGGTTGTAGTATCTCATACTCAACCATCCCATAAAAGTCTCTCTCTGGGAAAAGGCCTTTGTGAGTGGATCCGCCGTGTTGTCCTCTGAGTCTATTCTCCTAACCTCGATCACCCTGGAGATCAACCATCTCCATGATCAGGTGATACTGCCTTAGAATATGTCTGGATCACTGATGGGACGGGCGTTCCTTGGCATAAGCCACAACTCCATTGTCTCACAATGGTAGGAACGAAGTTCATCTCATGAGCTAAAATACACCCAGACTGCCTCTTTGGTAGCATCTTAAGTAGCGATGTATCCAGCCTTTATCATCTAGTATGCCACGGTATTTAGCTTAGAACTTTTCCAACATACCGTCCTTTTACTGAGGGTAAAGACAATGCCTGCGACTGACATTCAGTCGTGTTTATCACCCTGGAACCTTTCCAGTGATTCTTCCCAGGATCGGTTGATACCATCTTACTACAACTAGTGAGAATCCTAACATCCAATTAGATCTATCTCATAGATCTGAAACCCAGGATTTAGGAGGTATCATTATGATCCTTTATAGAGAATCATTGTGATAAGCGGAGATTGACCGAGCGTAGCATAGGAAACTTCTTTCTTATCAAGAGTATGTCATCCACGTACTCTACGAGGATCGCCACCATACTCCCTACTACCTTTTTGTTTATACAAGGTTCATCTACCATTTTGATGATGTCAAACTCTTTGACTAACACATCAAAACAGATGTTCCAACTCCGCGATGCCTGCTTTAACCTATAAAGCATCTTGTGCACGTTTCCGCTGCTCCCACTGTCTACGAAGCCCTCTGGCTGTGTACTTTTAGACGTTCTCTTCTAAAACATCATTTAGAAAAGCAGTCATGGCACCCAACCGCCAGATATCGTAGTCATGGTATGTAGCCGTGGCAAGTAGGATCTGGATGGACTTAAGCATAGTTCTCTAGAAAAAGTTTCATCATGATCCACACCTGGTCAATGATGCAAACCTTTAACAAGTCTAGCTTTGAAAGTCTCAACTTTTCCATGTACACCAAGTAATCTTCTCAAGATATACTTGCTCCTGATGGGGATTTAACCCTTCAGATAAAGCAACTAAAGTCCATACTTTGTTGGTGTATAAGGATTCCATCTCAGATCACTAAGCATCCAGCCATCCTTACAGAGTCCCACTCCTGATGGCCAGCTCGAAACTAGTTGGGTCATCATCTTATGATGCAATCCTCGCTCTCACTGTCATAGAGAAACCGAAGTATCTCTCAGGCGGGTGAGGATCCTTACTAGATCAGCGGAGAGGCTGAGGTTCGTTGGTATCTACTGAATCCTTTGGTTCTTTCAAATCATCAGCTGCAGTTTGTATAGCTGGAACATTTCCAGTTGTACATAACAGACCTTGCCTCGAGCTTGTCCGGATTATGCTTTTAGACATAGCCCGGACAACCCCAAATCTTAACCAACTTAAGATATGGGCTCTTCCCTTTCTATATCACATATGAAGCGGTAGGCAACGGATTTGATTTGAACCCTATTCAATTGGTATGCAGCTTCTCAAGTGCATAACTCCCAAAAGGAAACAGGTAACTCAGTAGTAGTCATCATAGAGCGCACCATATCGAATAGGGTGCAACTGCTCCACCCCGATATACCATCGTGCTATGGTGTATACGGAGGAGTAATGCTGAGAGAGAATCTCATTCTCCTTTTAGAATAATCCAGGATTTCCGTGCTCAAGTATTCTCCTCCTCGATCTCATCAAAGGACATAATACTTATACCCGTGTTTTGGTTCTCTACTTCTAAATCATATTCTGTGAATATCTCAAAAGGTTCGGACTTGTGTTTCAACAGGAACATATGTCTGAATCTTGAGAGATTATCAGAGAATGTAACGAAGTACAAAGAACCAGTCCTGGCATATGTAGACAAGGGACCTTACATACATCAACATGTATCATCCCAAGAGTTTACTAACCCTTTCTCTGTTTCCAGTAAACAGAGCTATGGTCATCGTATCTTTGTGATATGACTGGCAAGTTTCATAAGATGTAAATTCAAACAGATTTAAATATGCATCTGAATGTAACTTCAGCTAGTCAGGTCGCATTAATATGACCTAGTCTACAATGCCTCAAGAAGGATTCGTTCATTTCTGGACTCTTCCGCTTGTGTGTGTTCTGTATACTAAGAACTGTAGTTTGATTTAGAACATCAATGCTTTTAGATAACGTGCCTGAACCGATCAACTTTTGATATAGGAAATGTTCAAAACATTACCCAACAATACAAAATTTTATCGTTTCTTTACTAATAAAGTGACAGATATGATTTTGCATATCAGGTTCGGTATCTAATAACATTCGTTCAGAATCAATGTATAGGTAATACAGGATGACAGTGACCAACAGACTTGGCTGCAACACTTGCCCCATTTTCTGCCTAATGAAACTTATCACCCGTTCTTAGTTCTCTACCTATCTGTAGCCCTATGTAACAGATTACATATCTGGGATCCTAATCTGGTATCACATACCCAGGACGTAGAGGATACGGAGAAACAGTTCTTTGTAATGAACACACCCGAAGATGATGCATCAGCATGAACTCTTTTCGTTTGGGTGGCACGGGAATTCTGGTAATCCCCAAATTCCTGCTCTGTCTTATAATAATTATAAGTTGGAGCGGGACCAACGTTCCCCAGCTCAGTACAACAAGCAGGTTCGGTCAATTCTTCAGTATTATTATCTTGATTAAGGCGTGATATGGTCGCTACCTGGAAAGAGAGAGAAGAAAACACTCAGCGTGCGCTCTTGCAAGAATAGATTGGTTTTTATTTTATCTAATCAGGATGGCTCCCACTGTTTTTATCAAATCTTCCTTCAAACCCTAAAAGGAAAGACTAGCCGGGATTAATTACACACTACAAGTTCGCCAATCTTTCAGCCAGGCCAGTGTCGGTACTTTGAGGGAGGTCCCCCGTGCTTCCGCACGAACCTAATTAATGTAAACCTTGTTTTCCCAGAGGCGTAACCCCGTTGACACCTTTCTAGACACCTACTTGATCGGCTAATTGTAATGTGTAAAACTCTCCCATGAGTAACTCTTACTCGCAGCGGGTATCGGGATCCAACTATCTCATAGAAGGTATGCAATCTCATTGCAAATTTCAACACTTGAAATTCCCGATAATATTTTGCCCCTAGCGTGCTATAACCTTGACGCATGCCAAACAACCCATAGTCCGCTAGTCAAGTTCAACCCGTACATTTCTTGATTGAATTAAACCCACCCGTACGACCCTTGACGCATGCCAAACAAAGCCGTACGAATACCCTAATCCAATCGCATCGTATGCTAGCAGATAAGCACTAGTTAGCTACCGTACACTACGCCTTGACGCATGCCAAACAACCGCAGCACGAATACTGACTAGTACTTATCTGAAATGACGGAGGGCTACGACAGGTTTTTCTGAAAACCTATTGCGTAATGAACTTGATATCGTTGTAGAATCAAATGATTTTTAAATGGAGTGTTTTTGAGGCTTTTCTAGTTTTGCTAAAGGAGTCACTCCCGGTGAAGGGATCGTCGGTCCTTTGCTCATCGAATGAGGTGCGGGATATATCATATATATCACTGTGCAAAGCAAAAACTCTTAAAAGCAATCAAAAGACAAACCGAGTGTGTAGCATCTGCCAGTTATTGCTAAAGGAGTGACTCCCGGTGAAGGGATCTCGGTCCTTTCCTCATCGAATAAGGTGCGGGATATATCATATATATTGCTGTGCAAAGCAAGAACTGTAGCTACCTGTTTTATTTTTGAAATTCGATTCTACAACATCTTTAGGTTTCTTTTACTTTCATTAATCACATTAATGAAGTCCCATCATATAAGTACCTAAACATCACAGATAAATACGACGTACACTTATGCCATCCGCATTCGCCTCAATGTCCCCTCGTGCACCGTTAGGTTAGGTAACTAACGACAGAGCGGGGCAGGGCTAGCACGGGTGTAAAACATAAGTAACGCCTATATAATATATCATATATACAATATACTGTATCTATCACAGAACATTACATGATCACATCACAGATATCGCAGCAGAAGAAACATATGAAATATTGGATGTACTAGGACGTCCGTGTTTTCAATACGAGCCAGTATAAAACACGGATTCCACGGTCGCGATGAATAGCCAAACCCACACCCCTAGACCCCTACGAGAGCGGCAAGCAACCCTACCAATTCTAGAGTTAGGAGACCCGGACTCGACTCCTCGAGTTGGTCTCCCACTGGACTCCAGAACCCGGTTACTTGTGCCCTCCTCCTTGGGTCTATCCTAGTGCGGAAAAGTAAATAATATACAAACGGTGACATATCCCGCAACCTGGAAGTGCCCCAATAAAAGAATATTACATACAAGTTTTTACATGAATGAAAATGAAAAACACTCATCTCACATAAAAAAACCCCGGCTATTCAAACACGACGATCCAATATAACATATCCAGCAACACATAACATCACATGTCATCAACGTAAGTAAATATGCGCATCCCAATTGTCGTTGACATATAGCAACGAAACCGGCAATATCACATATTACACTTACGGTCACAGAAATGAAAGTGTAAAACTACAACAGTTGGAATCCGCAACATCCTCAGCCATCGCATGCCTGACTAAATGAATTACTTAGACATTGCATGCCTAACAATTATAAACCCCGCATTTTAGTCTCATTATCGAAAACACTTTTCAATATCAAGTCGGGCAATTCAACAGGATTCCCGACATCCTGATCGAATGCTCGTCGCAAACTTTAGTAGGCGGCCGCACCCCCGACGCCGTCGACGATGTGCACCAAGGCGGAACACCGCTACCGCGAGCACCCGAACGGATGCTTTCGGCGACGGGGTTCTCCTACAGTCACTTGGTCGGGGCTGTGGGGCGAGGCTGTCTATTAAGTTTACTCAGCGAGTATACGCGTACACTACGTGATTGCGACGGACTTTTGATCGCATCAAAATTCCGTGGCAACCGATCAAGAGAGACTAAACTGCTATGTTTATAACATTCATTCAGTTATCTCATAACTACTTGTGAATTCCAATTATTGTATCCCATTCCAGATAAATAGAAAAATGTTAAAGTTTCCGATCGAACAATCAAACACCCAAGTTTTCCCGAAATAGATCAACACATGAAATAAGCTTAAAAACATTCATTTCGTGCCTCAGTAGCAACGGTCCAACCGTAGAAGGGTCAAGCCAACGCCTCACATGCGGCACGCCGTACTGCCCCAAACCCTAAGGTTCAAAGGGCTGTTCAAGATGGTCACATAATCGAGTTAAGGTTTGTTGTCTTCTAGAGGGACCATCGCGTTACTTGCACTACTTTGAATGTTCTTAAACTACGAAAAGATCCAACACTTGGAAATTTCCCGGCAGGGGAAAAAGTGGGTATTTATATCCGGTCGAACTTTTTAACAGTTTCTAAAATATCCGGAAAAACTTAAACGAAGTTAAATTTTCCGATCAAATTAACGAATCCCCAATAAAACCCTAGAATACTCAACACTTCAGTGGAATTAAAATATTCCCAAAAAAATTTGTCAAGAAAGGACCTAAGAATAAATATATGAAATTTCAGGGACTAAGTCCAAATTTTGGCCGCGGAACCGCCGCAAAACCCATGGTTTCGCCGCGGTTCTGCGGTCAAATTGTTGACTTAGGGGACCGTACTTCACAGTAATTCTTAGTTTTTCCTGCTTAATTTTTTGAGAATTTTTAATTCACAAAAATCCACTGTTTGAAAAATTGTACAGAAAGGGTTGAAATCGGGGAATATCGGGTTCGATCGGACTTCTAGCTTTGTCTACACATCGCCTAAGGCTCTAGCTAGGCTCTGATACCACTGAAAGGTTCCTAGGCACACCAATGAGGTCTCACAAGGTATCAACCATGCCAATTTCAAATTTTACGGGTGCCGAGAAACCCTAATACGGATCGTTAACTAGATTATTAGGCGAAACAACGAGCTAGTTAACAACTTAACTAAAGTGTAACGGAAATACAACCATTGTAGATCCGGTGCTCCACCTCCATAGCTCCGTGATGATGTCTCCTCACTGCGATCATCGGATCCCGGGCTCTAGTGTCGGCTTCATCGGAGAATGGACGGGCTAGGTCATCGACTACGACGCCGAAGATGATCTACGTCGAGGCATCACTAGATCAAGCTCCACCTTCACCAAGCCATGAAAACTTGTGAAGGAAACACCCTATACTACTTGGCAAGAGGTAGAGGATGAAGAAATAGGAAGTGGGTTTACTTTAGAATTGGATTTCTCACTCATTTCATCAAGTCACCATTGATGAAGTCTAGGTTTTCTTCTTGAAGAAGAAGAAGAAGAAGATGATAATATTATGATAAGTTCTTAAAATGAAAAGGAAAAATTAATACTTATGATAATACTAACCTTAGTTTAGTGTAGAGAATAGACCATGGTTAGATATGATGGTTAGGGTTAAGCAAGAGACAAGAATGGTGGACTAGGTCAAAGTTTCATGAAGCTTCAACTAAACTACAAATAAAGCCACCATTCTTTCTCTTTATGCTTATCATTTTCAAAATGAATAACTAAATAAAGCATAAAGAAAATGAAAACCCTTAACCATTACACAACCATGGTTTAATCTTTACACAAACCCTAATGAGCATGCATCATCAAACATGATACAAACTAGTGTACAAAAGTATATCACATATGCAATGTGCACATAAAGTGAGAAAATCCATTTAAAGTGAACCAATACTAGTTAATGCAAAGTAATATATCAAATATATAATTATGCATTAAATTATCAAATCAACACTTGATTTAACGGTCCGGTCATATCGCATATAACTGACTAGTATCCAATGTATCGGCTTATCGAATCAACCCTCGATTCGATAACTAGGTTATATCGCATATAACCATTCGATACATTCATCGCGAGAATAGAATACGGTATCACATACACGCATTATTCTCGGTCCCGCACATATCTCATATGCGCTCCTATTTCGTTTGGCTTGAGCCAGGAAACCTCTGTGTAGGACTCTAAAGACTCGTCAATACGCCGGCAGCAGGTGATGATCATATCAATCACCCACAAGCAGCAAGCGGTCTGCTAAACGTAACGGCCACCCGGGTATTGAGCGATCAGAAGATCGACGAGAAAGCCCGCTCACACTCCTGTGAATCCAACCAGTAACACTTACCGTACAGTCCGGTCTGATCGTCTGATATGTCGCATATCTCGCCTAGGGGTGGTAAACGTCAGACCCCAATAGCTCGATAAGTCGTGTCGATATGAGGTCTATAACAATTCGAGAAACTACTGGTAACACTTACCAGTAAATCTCAGCAACCCTGGCCAGGGATTTCCGGTTATAGCCAATCGAACACAGCGCAACATCAACTCCCTATACCGGGAGAGACGAATCCCCTCCTATCGCTCATTGCCTCCATGTGACTCGGGACTGTACCCAAAAACCACGTTTTGCACGCCCTCTTGGACGTGGTAAGGTGGAAATCAAAGCACAGTGGGAACCACACAAGACTCTATGACGATCTCGGGTCAACAGACTACTCTGTACCAGTGTCACCTGAGAACTGCCATCTGACGTAAGGTATAATACCATCTGGGAGTTCTCGGCGAGTCCGTCCAGTGTACCCAGTCTCTACTGAGCACCCGTATATCATCTCTGATGTCAAACACCAATGGATATGGGATCATCCATCGCCCATCTTCATGGGTCGAGAAGGTATACGCTAGTCTACTCTGGTATATCGATGCCCCGTCTCGATATACCCACGACTAGGGACCTTGAAGGATGTACTTATGGACTACCATGTCCCCACTAGTATGATCCACATCATAGTCCAGGTAGTCAAGTACACATCCTAAGGGCTTTACCAACATGTAACAGAGAGACAATCAGTGTACACGTTAATGTAAAGAGCAACCAGATAGCATACTATCATGTCGAGCAAGAAAGTCCTCCCTATATATGTCCAAGCATCCACTACAATATACATCCTATGTATAGTAATGGCCACTAGGGCATACATATAACTAACATTTTGGTCGGAACCCTATTCAATAGAAAAATCGCAGTCTCCAATGCGTACCCCCAGAATTATATTGGTGACTCAGCATCACTCATCATAGATCATACCATATCTAATAAGGTACGATTCCTCCTTTCCGATACACCGTTGTGCTGTGGTGTGTACGAAGGAGTGAGCTGAGAGAATCCCATTCTCTTTTAGGAAATCTAGAAACTCTGAGCTTAGATACTCACCTCCTCGATCTGATCGAAGTTTCTTGATACTTAATCCTGTTTGTTTTTCTACTTCAGATTTATACTCCTTGAACTTTTCGAAGGCTTCTGACTTATGTTTCAACAAGAACACGTGTCCGAATCTTGAGAAGTCATCAGTGAAGGTTATGAAGTATGAAAAACCACCTCTTGCGTGTGTAGACATTGGTCCACATATATCACTATGCATGAGGCCTAAGAGTTCATTAGCTCTCTTTACGTGTCCAGTAAACGGGGTTTTGGTCTTTTTACCTTTGATGCAAGGCTGGCAAGTCGCATAAGATTTATATTCAAATGAGTTTAAATATCCATCTTTTTGTAGCTTGGTTAGTCTTGTTTCGTTAATATGACCAAGTCTACAATGCCAAATGAAAGCTTCATTTATGTCTGAAACCTTTCTTTTGTTTGCGTATTGTATATGAAAAACTGTATGCTGATTTATGACGTATATCCCATTTTTAATGTACCATATCCAATCAACTCTTGATTAACGTTAATGTTCATAACATTAGATTGCAATACAAAATTATATCCAGCATTGTCCAACAACGATACAGATATAATATTACATAATATCGAAGGTACATGATAACATGGGTTCAAAACCAATATACAACCCGACGATAAACCAAGATGATACTCTCCCACTGCAGTAGCATGTACCGAGGAAGCATTCCCAACCCGGAGAGTGTGATCACCTTTCTTCAAAACTTGCTATTTCTCAGCCCCTGCACACAATTGCAGATGTGAGATCCTGACCCAGTATCTAATACCCAGGAAGCAGAGTTAATTGAAAAACAGTTTTCTGTTACAAACACACCTGAAGTGGAAGCATCACCATACTTCTTCTTTTTGTGGTCGGCCAGGTATCCAATGCAGTTTCTCTTCCAGTGCCCAGTCTGGTGGCAGTGGAAACATTCCCCTCGTCCTGTCGCAGCAACCCCTTTCTTTTCCCTTCCTGGTGCCTTTTTCACTCCGCCTCTCTGCTTGATGGGATTCTTCTTCTTCTTTCCCTTGGCCTTGGCTTTCGGGACGGAGGAAGAAGATGACCCGGCAAAAAGAGCGGGAGTTTTCGCTACGTTTAGTGTGCTCTCTGCACGCCTCAACATATTGAGGAGTTCAGGTAAAGACTTCTCCATGTTGTGCATGTTGAAGTTTACAATGAATTGACCAAAGAAAGGGGGAAGGGACTGTAGAACAATATCAACACACTGCTCGTTCTCCATGGTCCAACCCAGGTCCTCAAGTTCTTCGATAAGTCCAATCATCTTCAATACATGGTCACCTACAGACGTGCCAGCAGCCATCCGCATCTGAAACAACATTCGAGATGCCTCGTATCGGAGAGTACGAGATTGCTCTCCATACAACTCCTTTGTATGGAGAAAGATGGATTGAACATCTATCTTCTCGTGCTGCTTCTGATGTTCATTATTTATAGAAGCAAGCGCGAGGCACTTGGCTGTTGCGCAGTCTATATCCCATGTCTTGCGGATTTCTTTATCCGCAACTGAAGAATTAGGGTCTGGGCTAGGAGGGGCTGGAGTAGTCAGGACGTATCCGACCTTATCATAGGTCAGGGCAATATTTACGTTCCTTAGCCAATCTTTGTAATTCTGTCCCGTGAGTTTATTTTTGTCTAATAAAAGCTTAAGTCCCATCATAGGTATCTGCCATTAGGAGAGAGAAAAGAAGACACTCAGCTACTGCTCTTGCATAATTAGATTGGTTATTAATCTTATCTAATTGATGTCTCCTACTGCTTTTTATCAAATTTTCCTTCAAACCATTAAAAAGAAAACTAGCTAGGATTAATTGCAATCTACAAGTTCGCTAACCGGTCGGCCAGGCCAGTGTCGGTACTCCGAGGGAGGTTCCCCGTGCTTTCGCACAGACCTAATTAAAATAAACCTCGTTTTCCTAGAGGCGTAACCCCGTTGACACCTTTCTAGACACCTACTGGATTAGCTAATTGTAAAGTGTAAAACTCTCCCGGGAGTAACTTTTACTCACAGTGGGATCGGGATCCAACTATCATATAGAAGGTATGCAATCTCATTGCAAATTTCTACTCTTGAAATTCCCGATATGATTTTTACCCCTAGTGTCTTATGACCTTAACTATGGTCAACAAATCATAAGCACTAGTCAAGTTCTACCCATTATTTCGGGATTGATTTAGACCCACCGCATGGCCCTTAACTATGGTCAACAAAGTCCTGCAAATGTCCTAATCGATCACATCAAATGCTTTGTAGGAAGACATCACTTAGCTACCGTACACCACGCCTTAACCATAGTCAACAAACGTGGCACGAATACTAAGTACTCTGCTTCCTAAAATGGCGGAGGGCTATGGATGGTTTTTATGAAAACCTTTAACGTTTTGAACTTGATATCGTTGTAGAATCGAGTGAGAATGAGTGGTTTAAGCTTCTAGTTTTAAAAATCGAATGGTTTTATAGCATTTTTCTAATCTTGCTAAAGAGGTCACTCCCGGTGAAGGGATCTCGGCTCTTTCCTTATTGAATAAGGTGCTGGATATGTAAATACCACAATGCAAAGAAAATATTAGATCAACTATAAAATCAAATCGAGTTCTTTGTAACATTTGCCAGTTTCGCTAAAGGGGTCACTCCCGGTGAAGGGATATCGGCCCTTTCCTAATCGAATGAGGTGCAGGATATTCAAGAATACCACTATGCAAAGCAAAATCTAGAGTTACCCATTTTAAAAAAATTTGATTCTACAACATCTTTAGGTTTCTTTTTCTTAACATTAATCATATTAATGCTGTCCCATCATTTACGTTTCCTAAACATCACAGAAAAGAAACGAAAATAGAACGTACGGTTATGCCATACGCATTCGCCACGGGGCCCCGTCATACACCGTTAGGTTACTTAACTATCGGCAGAGCGGGGGCTGGACTAGCGCGGGTACAAAACATAAGCAACGCTTATTATATATCTCATATATAAATATAGCCATTTCAGATCACAAATGAAAACATTGGATATACTAGGAATTCCGTATTTCATTCAATCCCTTAATGAAAGACGGGTTCCACGGTCGTGATGAATAGCCAAAACCCCACCCTAGGCCCCTACGGGTGCGGCAAACTACCCGCCAAATTCCCGAAGTGAAGCAACCTCCCTCAACAAAGTGAGTAGGCCACTCGGCACTTCGAAAATCCGGTAGTTTGTGCACCCCACCTTGGGTCTATCTTAGGAGCAAAAACAATAAAAAGAAATTATACAACGGTGGTTACAACCTCAACCCGGATATGCCCCGCAAAATAATATTACATTGCTTTTTACAAATTACATAGAATGAAAAAAAAACGCTCTTCTCATATCCCCCGGCCATTCATCACGACGATCCAACATATTCATATACACATACCATCACATGATATCATTACAGAAGTGTGCAACCCCGACTAATCGACTTATAGTAATTAGTCGACGTTTCAAACACACATAACAAGAAACTGAAAACCCGATTAGCCAAGCACTTTAGAATTTCGATCGATAATTTTAAACCATGCCAACACTTGTCACAATCCAGAGCACAAACAACTTTGTGTAAATTCCAGATATCCCAGAAACACAATTTTCTTAATCTAAACAAATCGCTGAAAAACGAGTCAACTCGGCCATGACTCAGCCGCGGATCGGCGGCCAAACAGTGAGTTTGGCCATGGATCCACGGCGTTCCTGGCGAGTTAGAGTCACGTTTTCTATAGTGTGCTTAGAAAACCCTGCATGTATTTTTAAGGCCACTGAAATGATTTTTTGAACGCTTTAAAAATCGACAGAAAACGGGGACAGAAAATGTGTTTTTCCAGGAAAAATTCGTCGATCGAAGTTCTAACTTTTGGCTAACAATCTAATTATGGTTTAGTTAGGCTCTGATACCATGTTAGTGCATGTTGCATGCTCCCACAACTCTTGTGAGGCGGCGGAAGCTATAAACGAAAAAATTTCTTTGCATACAACACGCACTTTCCATAAGATCTTGTCTAAACCATAACTAGAAAACCCTAACTAGAGATCTTATCTACTATGTTAGGGATTATACCTCGATGATACGGTCCTTCGGGTCTTCTTTTTGGTGCAACTCCTTAGCTCCTTTGACGTTGCCGATGTGCTCGATCTCCGGCCCCCCCAAGACCTAGATGATCCACGCGAGAGTTATCGTGCAAGCTAGAAACTCTTCACAAGAGTTTAACCTAGGGACCATGTTTGCTAGAAGAGGTCACTAGGATCATGTAGAAATTTGGGTATTGGATTATCTTTAACTCTAAGTCATTGTTTCACAACACATGTGAAGGGTAAAGGTTAGGATGAAGGAGGAGAAGAGAAGAAGGAGAGAGAAAGTGTTTGTGATAATGAGAGAGTTCAAGCATGAGAAAAATGATATATTCCAAATGAAATAATTGAAGCATATAATATAAAATTAGCACCATGCTTCAATAGCAATTCCAAAACAATATAAAATTAAACAACCCATTCTTGCAACTATGCTTGGACTTTCTTATTTCCACTTCATTTATTTATTTTCATAAAATAAATAATGTCATTATGAGGTGGCACCTTCTAGAAGGTATTCTTGTAACAATTACAAGAATACCCCTCCTCCGTATACCGTATACCGTATACCCGTATCCGAATTCCGAAAAATACGAATATTATTAATCTAATAATTATAATACCGGTATCCGGCTTAAACCAAAGCCTACCAGTATTATCCTCCCGATCATTATTCCTGTAACAATTACATGAACATGATCGAAACCCTACCGTAACACCTTACGGCTGCCGTAACAACTTACAGCCACTACATCTTTTACCTGAACGAGGGAACCCTCTGTGTGGGACTCTAAAGACTCGACAGTACGCTGGCAGTGGGTTTAACCACAAGCATGTCAGTGGCACTAGCTGTGCGTAACGGCTACCCAGGTACATGACGAGAAGCTGGCCGACGAGCGAACTCATCACAACCCTAAGGAGCCAGTAAGCAACACTTACCGTACAGTCCGGTCTCTTTGTCTGATACGTCGCATATGAAGTCTAGGGGTGGTAAATGTCAGACCCCAGTAACTTTATAATTCATGCTGATTTATGGCTCATAACAGTTCGAGGAACTACTGATAACACTTATCAGTAAACCTCGAGAACCCTGGCCAGGGATTTAGGTCTTATAGCCGATCAAACATAGCGCAACATCAACTCCCTATACCGGGAGAGACGAAACCCTTCCTATCACTCACTGTCTCCATGTGATTCGGGACTGTACCCAAAGTCCACCTGTTTGCACGACTCAATAGAGCCGTGGTATGGAGGAAATCAAAGTACAATGGGAATCACACAAGACACTATGACGATCTCGGGTCTACAGACTAACCTGTACAAGTGTCGCCAGAGAACTGCTATCTGACAATAGGTATATATACCATCTAGGAGTTCTTGGCGAGTCCTGTTCGGTGTACCCATTCTCCAATGAGCACCTGTGTACAATCTTTGATGTCAAACACCAATGGTCGTGGAATCAACCATCACCCCCAGGGTCAAGAAACGTACACACTAGTCTAATCTGGTAATACCGATGCCCTGTCTCGATATACCCTCGACTAGGAACTATTAAAGGATATGCTTGTAGACTGCCTAGGCCCCACTAGTATGATCTCATCATAATCCTGGTAGTCAAGTATAGTCCTAAGGGCTTCATCAACATGCATATAAAGATATGAAATATAATACAACACATCACATGTTAAGATGAAGATAAACCAGATAGCATACTATCATTTCGACCAAAGATTGTTTCTGTACATATACATGCCTAGCATCCTATACAATACAGGCCTCTAGGGCACACATATCTAACACTGGAAGGAATCCTGCTCAAGGTCTCTTCCGATCTCGCCTATGCCGAACTGTACGGAGGTTGGTACTCTTACATAATCTTTTCTCATTCTCTGGACATCTGCGTTCTCAGCACAACATTTCCTCGGGAATTGGCCGCATCCCAACGCCTCTGTATGCATATCGGATCTCTAATCTCAACGGAGAGTAACAACAGCTCGTCCGTATCTCGCACGAAACTCTGGTTCCGCTTGTCTTTATCACCGTCCACCTTGACGTCACGTCATGCTATCTGTGTACTGCAATGGTTCTCGGCCACAGTCAATCCGAAGTCTCTCACACGGACTCGAAGTCACGAACTCGGTATCTTCATAACTCTGTAGAAGATATCTGGCCGAACACGTCCTCGGGAACTCGTCCCAACCGTCGGAGGAATACTCAATACTCGTCCGTCCTTGATCAACTCGCAACGCATCTGGGTGAGGTCCTCTATCTGAAGCTGGTCAGCTTACTGGTCTCTTTTCAAATGATATCTGGACGACGTCAAACTTTTCGATCGAGTTATCAAAGTCCCATAATTTTCCGAAAGCTCAACACCTGAGCACAGTCTAATAATATCTGCTATATACCACAGTACCTACGGACCAACCGTAGAAAGGAAAACCCAAGCCTTACTGATGGCACCGCTAAACTGCTGCAAACCCTAAGGTTCAAAAGCGTTTCCATGGTCATCATGTCGAGTTAGGGTTTCATTCTTCTAGAGGGTCCATAGAATTACCTGCATGTTCTTCCCAATACTTAAACTTGGAAAAATGGGTTTGCGACATTCGTTCGAACATTTTTAACTTCACCTATACAACATGTGAATACCCTTCGCCGCATGCTACGCAATGCCTCAATCGTCCAGGAGAGACGATACATCAACGGTCATCTCTGGATCGGTATGCTCTAGCTTTGAGTAAGACACTCCATACTGGAAATCTTTAACTCAACTGGGCCTACGTCGGCGCATCAATCTGACGAATCACCTTTGTCTCTCAACTCGGGGTAGACTAGTTATCATCTGTCGTTTCTCTGCCTGGAAGCTCCGGCGATCTCAGCTCGTAAGTTCTGGAAGCGACATCCTATCAATCTCAGCAACAGTGGGTCATCTGTCTGTACGGTAGGCGAGATCACAAACTCTGAGGTATGCTGTACATCAACAGTCCTCTCGCAACAGGCAGCCTCTATCGATGGCCCGATCATCCAGTGCAACGCCAAAAACTCGCCTCAGGTAGTAGTTCACAACACAAACGCTAACTCTAGACGTTCCCGTGTCACCAGAAAACACAATGGTCAGCCCTCGTACCAGACGAGCTCGCCCTAACCGCATCACTAGCAGCAGCTCAATTTGCACTCAAACCATGGTGACAGGAACCTCAATCGAGTATCGAGGGAAGCAGATCAACAGCATGAAAGGAAACGACAGATCCAGAATGGATACATGATCATAAGAAGGAACAACATCAATGAGAGTATGATCATGGAAACGAATAGAATCAAGGATCTCAAATGGATGTATAATCATGGATATGAAGAGAATCACTGGTCTCAAAATATGTACATCGTAAGGTTTCTTAAGTGGAGTATCGTATCGTAAATATGCCGCGGAACATACGTACGGTATGTCACTCTACTCAAGCTACCTACTCCATCAATCAGGGTCAGCCTATGAAACGAAAGTTCGGGTCTAATACCCCCCTGTTCAAGTCTAAGTTCCATAAGGTCAAGTCTAGGTTCCGAAATACATACCTGCCCTAGACTCCGCATAGTCAAACAAAGACTCGAACCAAGGTTAAACCCAGCGCTCTGATACCAACTTTGTCACGACCCGAAATATTAGCTCGTGACTAGCACTTGAATCACGCAACGTCTAAAGGTGTAACGGAATTCAAGTAAGCTGAAACCCAGAAATCTAAACCTTTTTAAGAAAATAAAGGAGGTGAAGTTTTGAAATAAAGGTATAATGAAATCAAGTTTTCCTAAATATATGGAAAAAGGGGCATAAATAATGCAAGTGAAATTTACTAGGTTGAAAACATGTTTCGTCTTTTAAAAATTTGGGCAGCACCTCCTTTGTATTTTTTGATCCAAAAACCACAATACATGATAAAATAAAGGCATTCCCAAGCGGGAGCTAACTCTTAGCCAACCGGCGGATCACAACCACGCAAGACAGTAAAAATATAAGTATACGACGCCCAACAGCGAAGATCACCTCAAAAGGTAAAGAATAAAGCGAGATATCAACCCAAAAATACGAACATACAACCCATCGCTCATATCTCGCAACTGCAAGTCTTGCTAAGTCTTATTTCTTATACAATTACTAGTATTTGATTTGATGGAGTTAACTAGATACAATATGGAATATAGATACAAGAGTGGGTATGATACAAATGTCCCACCTACAAATGCAAAACACCCGAATGCAACTGTATGCCAGCGAAGCCACTACTGATCCATGCGGTCAACCTGCAAGAACTGTGGCATAACGGGGGTGAGTTGCCAACTCGTGAATAGAAAAATATCTACAAGTAGAAATCGAATAAACAACGACTCCTAGGTCAACTATATCATGAAGGTAATACTATGATATCTAGGGTGACCGGGTCGTATATATGCCAACATTGTAATCAACTCCTATGTGTATGCGGATATCATCCAACCATATAATCAATGTATGTATGCATGTGGATCCCGTCCAACCATATGATCAATGTCTGTATGCACGTAAATATCATAAAAGAGTGTGCATGAAAATATGAGGATATAAATCAACGGGTGTCCCTCGCGACACATAAAAATAACGGAACCTGAGTGTCCAACATCGACACTCGAAAACATCATGAAACCCGTGTCTAGCATCGACACATAAATCCTCATATCTCTCGGGCTCCGTTAGTCCGGATCGGCCTACGGGCTCCGTCAGTTCGAATCGGCCCATACCCGGTCGGTATCCTCCGGATATCCGCCAGGCCCAACCAATCACCGGTAGGTACTCGCCACCCTGCTAGGCTCATCGTCTACTCCACGAAAACATTCTCTCCCTGGGGAACCATACCGGGTCTACCATGAACCCGCAAACGGAATCATCCGCCTCCTCGAATCGGGTTTCACATGTAACACGTCTCAGAACCGAGAAAACGCATGGTGGACGTACTGAAATATCATATCAAGAGAAACCGGGTTTTTAAAACCATACATACTTTCTTTTAAAATGACCACGGTTCTCAAGTCCAGAAATCTCATGAAAATAGCATATCTCAATGCGTAAAATTATAAAGCATGATGTATGCGACATATGATAGAAATGTAAGCATATCCGTATATCGTGCAACATGGAACAGTGATGTATTATATTAAGGGAAAACCGCTCTTTTAAATGATTCCAGTTTTGAAAATATGTCCCGCGGTTCCCAATTTCTCCAAAGTAAAATGCAACATCGAATAAAGGTGCATATGCAACAATAGCAAGTAAATTATGCAAGAAGTCATATCATGATGCAGCAGTCCTACTGTGTAGTGGCATGACAATTATCGATGATGATGTGTGTGAGCCGACTAATCTTTGTAAGTATAACATATGCATCATCGATAATGGTGTAGGTGTACTAGCACAGATAAATTTATATGATGCAATGAGAATAGCGTGAAATGCAGCATAAGGTAAAACGTCAGCTAAAAGCTATAAGGTATACATATCTAACATGACCGAGTCGGTGAATCTATCAATCGGCACCCAGCCTCACAACATCATGTACGTTATAATCCATCGTACGGCATTCTCTAGTCAAGGGTATCGATCAATCATCAAGTCAAACTCATCACGTACGGAAAATCATCGTACGGCGGCATTAAACCAATAGGGATCCTATCATCCTATATGGCAATGAGGGTATGGCCTAATGTCACATACGGCCTATCATTCCTGATTCACGACATTCTATATATATCTATATACCTATGTCCCAGGTCACATCCATAACAATCTCGTATCAGGGACCGGCAAGGTATCAATTATCTCATTCGACTCTCATCTGTATACCAACATATCACCAAGTCATCATATCGCATCGTATATTCTTTTCATCACATTTATATCTCACATCGAATCAAATGTTATAAATATACACATTCTACCTTTACCATAAGCATAAGTATCTAATCTAACATACACCCCCGAACCATACAATTAGTTTTTAAAAGAAGCGAATCATAGTTTTAAAAGTAGGGGTTCCGGTGTTTTTAAGGAAAAGATATCATTTGAAAATCCGTAACGTCCCTCAAGGTATTGTTTAAAAGATACATACGATTCTTCAGTTTAGAAATACGTATGGTTCAGATGACACATCTACGTCGGCTATCTAGTCCTATAATACCCTAAACGGCAATATCGTCAAACATCATCCTCAAATCCCGTCATCACATATTAGCCGTATCATATCACTTCTAACTATCCTTTAGTTTCTGATATGGTTTCTATAGCTATCTTTTAATTCTGACCCTAGTTTGCTATTCTAGGTTTTCTTAACCATACGCTACAAATCGGTTTCCACCAAAACTTTGCGGGGGTGCTATACGCCATCCACCCGACTTCCCCCATAGATATAGATCTACTCACCTTGGTCTTCGCTTGCCGAAGTCGATGACGTCACGCTCTGTCGCCTCAAAATCCACGCGAAGGCACCTACAATAACAACACATATCGCAACGCTATTAAAATCAAGTTCTGAAATCCAAAACGGCACACAGATCGCCTATAGATTAGAACCTATAGCCCACGTATGCAAAACCAACAAATTGCCCCTAGTCGTTGATGTACAAAAATCCAACAACCAAATACAAACCCAAATAGCAAAATCAAACATTCCAAAATACGGAAAACATAGCCAAAAACACTGTAATGTGTTCCCAGATTTTGACTCAGGACAAAAGGAGTTGCACAAACAAGTCTAGGGAGTAGTACAAGGTGTATATGACTTACTGAACCAACCTAGACCCCTACCCTCACCAAGTGGCCGGCCCCAAGGCCCTAAAATCCGGTGAGCTCGGCCCCCAAGGCTCCTTTGGGCTTCGTCTCGTCAAGGCGGTCTCCTTGTACCCTAATTTGGTCCGTGGAGTTGTTTGCTTTCCTCAAAAATTCCCCGGGTTGCTCCAGATTTCCCTGCATACCCTATATACTCACAAACCAACATGAACAAATTCCAGTTTTCTGTATTTTGGGTTTGTTTCGAATTGGTCTGGGTTTCTAACATCATAGGGAGGTTTAAGGTCACCAATTACACCTCAATTGCATCCTCACTACACAAGGATCCTCTAATCCACTTCTATGAATTTCAAAGTTCACAAATCCATCACTAAACACATTCTAAATTAAACCAATAAGCTAGAAACTCAAAACTAAACAAATTGGAAGAATTTATACCTCCATTAGGCCACTCAAGACAGCCCTAGCCTCCTAATGTCATCAAAATCCCACTTTGCTTGGTCCATTGCGATGAGGGTGAGGAGGTGATTATTTTTTGAGAAAGGGGTATAGGGTTTTGACAAGGTTTTTGAGGTGGGTCAAGAGGGTAGAAGATGGAGGGAGATGAGGAAGAAGAAGGAGAAGAAAATGGTGGAGAAATGATATGAGGCAGCCCCCCATCTCAATTATTCTCACACTCTCTCTCTCCAAGCATGCTCACTCTCATCATTATGTCCCCTCTCTCTCTTTAATCATCACGACACCTTTTTCCATTTCTTTTCTCACCAATAACACATACACCCAAATAAAACAACACAAATGAAATAACATGTAACATGTCATGGTGCACTAACCATGAAAAACTGTAGAAACACCGATTTGGCTTAATCACGATTAGCAGTGCACTAATCGGGTTTTTATCAAAACTGAATATAATAAATTTTAAAAATGCCAAATCCTTTAAATATATTTTTAAATGAATAAATCATTTTAATTTCCAATTATTTCACAATTATTGGTATATATTTATATCCTTTTTCGAAAACCCCAATTTCGCAAATCGAGCAGTTTCCGGGAAATATATTATTTTAATATTAAATTCCTAAAATAATATTTTATATTTTCTGAAATGTTACAAGTTGTTCTTGGGCTATGGTGAGGTAGGTTGTGGAATGACTTTACTTCCAATCCCTCCCTTTTGATTCTTGCATTTTACATTTCTTTTCCTAATTATGCAATTTTATTATGCTTTGCTTGATAAGATATATCGTTTTGAATGGTTGCAAATCAACCTATAACATATATCCTATTTCTTCTTTATATTTTATTGTTGCTATATTATGAATTGAAATTGAAATGAATACGGAATTACGTTAAGTGTCGCAACTAGCTAGATAGGATATATACCACACTTGCATATATTCTATACTTGCTAACTTCACTTAACTAACTCCATATTCATTTCATTCTCAAACTCAAATTTTTAGTTTCCATTTTACATAACCTTGATATCGTATTCTAACCCGACCCATGTTTCGGATAGATGCGGCATGCTTTCGCAATTCAAATGGAAACTAAAAACTTGAGCCTTGAATCAAAACGGAGAGTTGGGGGTAATAGTCGTATTTCACTAATACTAAACCTTACCCTAAGTTTTCCTTTAAAACCTTTCTTCTTTTTGCAATACGTGACTAAATTAATCTCCAACCTCTTGATTTATAACTCAAATTGATGTCGTGATATCCACACCTTATGGTTCGACCCGTGCTTGCCGGCTTACTTCAACGCACCGTGCACATGCGGTATTTTAAAACTCGAGACTCACATCATGCACTATTTTCACCAACAAAACCGACTTATCTTAATTAAAACAAAACTCGACAAAAGCACGACACCTTGAGTATCGAACAAGTTTTTGGCGCCGTTGCCGGCGAGTGGCAACATCACTAAGCCATTTTTAGTTATCTTTGTATATACCTTTAAAACCAAAACATAAAAATCAAACTTTTTGACATTTTGCTCTCTGTTCTTTGGACCTGCTATCACTCTGTGATCATTTTAAAAAATCAAGTTATACCAACAGAACAATTAACTAGCCTAGAGAACCCACCAAAAATACGACCACCTAACTCCTAAAATTGACCGGCGACATCAACACAAAAACCGAGCTCGCCGGCCCATTGTGGGAGTTTTGAAAAATTTTCTGTGGTGGTGTCTCCAATGCACAGTTATTATTCTTTTGCTATTGTTTGATTTTTATAATTTTTAGTGTGCAGGGATTTGGCTACATATATCGCTTTTCGTACTAAAATTGCCGTTTTTGCGACATTTTCATATTCGAGGAATTTGCGAACAACGATTGTGCAAAGGAAGGGGTGCGCTCAAGGCCAAGGTGATAACGACATACAGTGCCAAAGATCCGGGTAGATTTAACCGCGCAAGAGAACCTTTCAACCCAAACGGATTCAATTTAACGGGGGTTTCTTAACCAAAAAATCCACCGGTACGTATTCTTAAACACCTTCTCAAATCCCGATGTGTCCACTACTCTCTCTTTGCAGGATTCTTTGCAAGCACATTGCCAAGCACCAAAAGAACTAACCCGTATTATTTGCAGCGCAGCATTTGAACATAAAATAAAAAATGATTGTTTGATGTTTTGAACAACTTTTTCATTGTATTGCGCATTGCATACCTTTAATACGGACTTAAGGGCAAAGAACCCCAACAAGATACGGTAAGGGATATCATCACCCTTCTCTGTGGCCTACAAACCACAAAGAACGAGCATTTTTCACACCCTCATTAAACTTAAAAGAAATTAGGATTTCAGCCTCTAAGGACTTCGCACTCACTAGGGAAAGTTAAGTGTATTTCGAACACCGCCCATTGGTACATTGTTCAAGAAATGTCTAAGAAAGTGTGAAAGGCGCAACCGCCGAAAGAGAGAAGGTTATTCTAATTAAGGAACCTCGCGAAAGCGAGGGACAACCTCCCTTCTTCTCTGCACTTACCTGGCTTCTCGATCAGTCTATCTTGGGCCCGTTTCGCAGTACATTTTTACTTCACAAAGCAAGTTTTTTTTGAGCAGGTCTAGTTGACCTAGGTAACCCTAGACTGTTTAGGTGTGTGCAGTGTGTCTTGTTTGTTTTCTTTTTACCTTTTTTTTGTGTGATATTTTTTTGTTGTGAATATTTATTAGTAAACAACACTTTTTCCTCCATTTCCTCTGTCTTTCCCTACCACTTCCAGATAGTGCATGTCAGCTTGGACTAGAGATTCCCAATCTCGATTAGTCCGGTTTGTGACTGTATCTTCCGACTCTTCTACACCTTCTGCTTCATCGGAGCCGTCCGATCCTACACTTCGTTCATCCTCACCTTCTTCTCCTACACCACCGACAATGACGGAACAAACGATCGTTGAGCAACAGGAGGCGGCGTTACAGGACAGATGCTACCCACACCGTTCATCCCTTCCTTCATGCATAGTATTGCCCACCATTGCGGCAAACAACTATGAAATTAAGCCGCAATTCATATCACTACTCCCCAAATTCCACAGACTCGAGTCCGAGGATGCTTACCTTCTAATCAGTGAATTTGAAGGAGTGTGTGCTATGATGAAAATTCACGGAGTGGGTGAGGATGTCGTTAAGCTCAAATTCATTCCTTTTGCGCTTAAGGACAACGCGAAAAGTTAGTTAAACAGTTTGCCAGCTAGATCAATCACGACATGGGACGACTTTGTGAAAGTTTTTCTAAATTTTTTTACCCTATTCATAAAACCGTGCGAATTCGCAATGGAATCCACAATTTTAAACAAAAAGAGGGTGAAATTTTTTGGAAATGCTTAGAAAGGTTCAAAGACATCTTAATCAAGTGTCCCCATAACGGGTTAGAACAGTGGAGGTTGTGTCAGATTGTCTATGAAGGTTTAGACTCCAGTTCGCGAATGATGTTACAATCCATGTGTCAGTGCAAATTCCTGAGCCATGGTGCTAAGGATGCATGGAATTTTTTGGAAGAACTGGCATACAAGACCATTCAGTGGGAGAGTGTGAGTGAGAAACCATCTGTGACTAGGAGTGGTGCACACATAGTTGACACCTCTATAGCTGCCGAAGCAAAAATCGCCGCTCTTGTACGGCGAATGGAAGCTTTAGAGGGCAAAAAATCACCGCTACTGGTCAATCAAATTTCTCCGACTTTGTGCACTAACTGTCACGACCCGAAAGTACGGAACGTGACCGGCACTTAGATTACGAAGCGTCTAGAGGCGCCACGTAACCTAAGTAAGCCGAAGCCCAGAAATCTAAACCATAAAAGAAGAAGAAGAAGAAAAAAGAAAACAAGTTTAAAAGCATCAGCAAATTTTCTCAAAAATTTCGGCAGAGTCTCCTCTGTAAAAACTGGCCCCCAAACGGGTACAACAAGTATAATATAAATAAATAATAAAAAGCATCCCCAAACGGGTACTAGCTCAACGCCAACAGGCGGAAACAACCACAACAAACACAATAATATACAACGCCAAAGGGCGAGGCTCAAAACTCAAAAGAAAACAAAACCATCAGATCAGAATAATACATGCGCGACTCTAAGGTCGAAATAAAAGACTGGTCCAATAAACTTATCAAGTAATACAAGTATGGTTGATGGAGCTTACTAGATACAAATGAATGAATAAAAGTACAATGGTGGTTCGGATACAAGTGAACCAACCTACCGTGCAAATCACCCTGAAGAAAAGATGTGCCAACAAGCTGCCACGGAAACCTGTACATCGAACCTGAAATAAAATTTGGCACAACGGGGGTGAGTTGCCAACTAATGAGTAGAAGACATCTACGAAAAGAAATCGAATGCACGACGCTATCCTAGGTCATAATAATACACTATAATATTGTAAGTCCATATTGCGACCCCCGGTGCTTACGGGGAGGCGGAAACGGTATAAAAAACAAATTTTTATCGCAAGAGGCAACATGGACTAAACAAGGTCGGGATCGTGTCTAAACTAAACTAGCAAATACGCTAAAGGGAGTTAGCTACTCGGATGAAGGTTATACCTAAACTTGAACTCCTTCTTCTTGAAATCTTGTAGAGGTTGATGGTTCTCTTTTCGTCGCCTTCTTCCGTCGAAGATGGATCCACCTCGAAGGTTCGACCTTTGGGCTCTTCCTCGATCTTTGAGTGAACTAGGGTTTCCGGCTTGCTAAACCTTTGGCCTAGAATGAGTAGAGAATGACTAGGGTTTGCTTTTCTTTTTAAAGAGAAGGATTCTCAACACATGAGATGGTTTCTCTTTGCTAGAGAAAGAAGAAGATGAAGAGAGGAGAGAGAAGTTAAATGAGATAATGAGCAATCTTTTCTTTCTTGCAACCATAATGCCAAAAGAAAAGAATTATCTAATAATAATAATTGAAAATGTGAATAGTTGATGGTAATTTGGAATGACCACTACCATGCTTCATTTAATGAAATGTAAGCATAAATCAAGGAGGACTTTTTAAAGCATGATGGTGGTCAACATTCAACCATGGTCAACAAGTCAAACATGGTCAACAAGTCAACAAAATCAACCATAACAAAATTCTCATTTAATTACTATTATAAATAGATAATCCATAAATCCATTAGGGTTTGGAAAATGATAGCTGTCAACTGTGCATACGCACCCGTTCCGAAACCCTAATGAAAAATCTCATCCTCCGCCTCAAGCAACTGTGCATACACACCTGCATTCTCGTTCCGAGGAACAAGAATACCGAGATATAAAAGCAACCCTAAAACATATACCAGTATCTGGCTCAAACCAGAGCCTGCCAGTATAATCCGTCCGGACTCCAAACGTGCACAAGTGCGCGGATGAGAACGAACCCTGTCGCAAAACCATGCGACCTCTACTCTGTTTTGCCCAGGGGCGAATACCCTCTGTGTGGGACTCTAAAGACTCGACACTATGCTGGCAGTGGGTTTAACCACAGACCGCAAGCGGCACTAGCTGTGCGTAACGGTCCCCAGGTAGATGCCGACAAGAAGGCTGACGAGGTGAAACCCCATCTAAACTCCTACTGAGTCTGAATGTGACATTCTCCGTACAGTCCGGTCTGTTCGTCTGATACATCGCATGTCGGGCCTAGGGGGCGGTAAAACGTCAGTCCCCCAATAGCGGTACAAGTCGTGTCGGAGTGAAGCCCAAAACACCCTGAGATAACACTGGAAACCTACCAGTATATCTCGCTTGCCCTGGCCAGGGACTACTCGTGTAATGGCTCTCCTAGACACAGCGCGATGTCAACCCCCAATACCGGGAGAGAAGAATCCTGTCTAACCGTCACTGCCTCCAAGTGCTTCGGGACTGCACCCAATCACCACCTGTTTGCACGACTCCTTTGAGCCGTGGTAGGGTAGTGATCAAAGTGCAGTGGGAACACACTCGAGGCGAAGTGCCAGTATCAAGTCAGCGGACTAAGCTGTACTCATGTCACCTGGGAACTGATAACTGACGATAGGTATAATACCAACCTGTCAGTTCCCGACGAGTCCTGTCCAGTGTACTCGTAACCCAACGAGCACCCGTATACTATCTTCAGTACGACGTACTGATGGCTGTGGGACAGACCATCTCCCACACTGGGATGAGAAGCGCATACGCTAGTCTACTCCGGAGTATCGATGCCCTGTCTCGATAGTCCTACGACTAGGGACCTGTATAAGGATGTGCCTATAGATTACCCAGCCCCCACTAGTGTGACTGCCATCACAACGCTGGTAATCAAGCAAAGATCCTAAGGGCTCCACTAATGCGTATAAGTGATATACTGAAATAAACACAAGTACACATTGAAGTAGAAACAAACCAAGTAGCATACTACTATATTGAGCAAGATTGTTTATACAAGGTGAATATCCCAAGCTTCCATCAAGTAATATACAAACTAGTATGATACAGTAATGGACTCTAGGGCATATACACTAACAATCTCCCACTTGCACTAAGGCCATGAACTGGCGTACCGAAGACCTATCATCTCGATCAGCCGCTCGAACTGAGTCTGGGGTAAGGCCTTGGTGAATGGATCTGCAGTGTTCTCTTCTGAAACAACCCTCCGAACCTCGATCTCCTTGCGATCCACGATCTCCCTGATCAGGTGATACCGCCTCAAGATGTGCCTGGATCTCTGATGGGACCTGGGTTCCTTTGCTAAAGCTATAGCCCCGTTGTTGTCGCAATACAGAGGTACTGGGTCAACAATGGACGGAACCACCTGAAGTTCTTTTAAGAACTTTCTAATCCAGACAGCTTCTTTTGCGGCATCAGATGCAGCGATGTATTCCGCTTCCATAGTCGAGTCTACAACGGTTTCCTGTTTGGAACTCTTCCAACACACCGCCCCTCCATTGAGGGTAAAGACAAAACCCGACATGGACTTGGAATCATCCTTGTCACTCTGGAAGCTGGAGTCAGCAAAGGCCTCAATCTGGAGGCCTTTTCCGCCATACACCAAGAACATCTCCTTAGTCCTTCTCAGGTATTTGAGAATGTTCTTTACTGCTATCCAATGTTTCTCCCCAGGGTTTGACTGATACCGGCTTACTACACTCAGTGCATAAGCTACATCCGGTCTGGTACACAACATCGCATACATTATAGAGCCTACCGCAGAAGCGTAGGGTATAATAGACATGCGATCCCTCTCCAAATCAGTCTTGGGAGACATCTCTTTAGAGAGGGTGATCCCGTGACAAGCCGGTAGGTTACCGCGCTTGGAATCTTCCATACTGAATCTTTTCAGTACGGTGTCGATGTACCTGGACTGTGAAAGTCCTAATATCCTCTTGGATCTATCACGATGGATCCGGATCCCCAGGATGTATGAGGCATCACCCAGGTCTTTCATGGAGAACCTGTGTGACAAGAAACCCTTGACAGATTGTAGCATAAGAATGTCATTTCCTATTAAGAGAATGTCATCCACGTATAAAACAAGGAATACTACAGTTCTCGCTACAAATCTACTATAGATGCATGGTTCATCTGGATTTTTGATAAAGTCAAATTCCTTGACCGTCTCATCAAAACAGATGTTCCAACTCCGCGATGCCTGCTTTAGTCCATAGATGGACTTAAGCAACTTGCACACCTTTCCGCTGCTCCCACTCTGAATGAAACCCTCTGGCTGATCCATATAGACACACTCCTCTAAATTTCCATTTAGAAAAGCGGTTTTTACGTCCATCTGCCAAATCTCATAATCGTGGAAGGCAGCAATGGCAAGAAGGATCCGAATGGATTTCAGCATAGCCACTGGAGAAAAGGTTTCGTCATAGTCCAAGCCAGGTCTTTGACGGAAACCCTTTGCTACAAGTCTAGCTTTATAGGTCTCAACCTGTCCATCTACACCAATCTTCCTTTTGAAGATCCACTTGCATCCTACGGGTTTTACCCCGTCTGGAGCAATGTCCAACGTCCATACTTTGTTGGTGTACATGGACTCCATTTCGGTCCGCATTGCATCCAGCCATTTTACCGAGTCAACGCTCTGAATGGCCTGTTGGAAGCTAGTAGGCTCATCATAGTCTATGATGCAATCCTCTCTATCCCCGTCTATGAGAAAACCGTAGTATCTCTCGGGCGGATGAGACTGCCTACTACTCCTGCGGAGCGGCGTAGGAATGTCCTGTTCATTTGAACCCTCTGGTTCCTCTAAGCTTTCAGTAATAGCTCGTGGTTCTGGAATTTCTTCCAGTTCTACTGTGCTCCTACTTATCTGGTTTTCCAAAAACTCAGTTTCCAAGAAGTAGGCATGACGAGAAACAAGAACTTTTTGTTCCTCTTCATAGTAGAAGAAATATCCCTTGGAGTTCTTTGGATATCCCACGAACTTACACTGTACTGAGCGTGCCTCGAGCTTGTCCGCATGCTGCTTTTTAACAAAAGCTGGACATCCCCAAGTCTTGATGTGACTGAGATGGGGCCTCTTCCCACACCACATCTCATATGGTGTAGTAGGCACAGTCTTAGTAGGAACTCGGTTCAATAGGTACGCAGCTGATTCTAGCGCATACCCCCAGAATGATCGCGGTAACTCAGCGTTACTCATCATGGACCGTACCATATCCAATAGGGTTCGGTTCCGTCTCTCCGATACACCGTTGTGTTGCGGAGTGTATGGAGGAGTAAGCTGAGAGAGAATCCCATTCTCTTTTAAGTAATTCAGGAACTCGGCACTTAAGTATTCTCCACCTCGATCCGATCTTAGAATCTTGATACTTTTGCCGGTTTGTTTTTCAACTTCATTCTTATATTCCTGGAATTTTTCAAAAGATTCTGACTTATGTTTCATTAAGAAGACATAACCGTATCTTGAAAAATCATCCGTAAAAGTAATGAAGTAAGAATAACCGCTTCGCGCATGTGTAGACATTGGACCGCACACGTCGCTGTGTACGAGTCCCAAGAGCTCGCTCGCTCTTACTCCGTGTCCAGTGAACGGAGTCTTTGTCATCTTTCCTTTGAGACAGGATTGACAAGTGGCATATGATTGATATTCGAACGGATCCAAATATCCTTCTGTATGTAACTTAGTCAACCTTCTCTCATTGATGTGACCCAGTCTACAATGCCATAAGAAAGTCTGATTGATATCTGGAGACTTTCTTTTGTGTGTATTCTGGACATTGAAAATCTGTGGTTGGTTTAATACGTATATACCATTGCTCAGTGTACCTGACCCAATCAGAACTTGATTAAGGTGAATGTTTACAACATTACTTACAAACGCAAATTCATAACCTTCTTTAGAAACCAAAGATACAGAAATGATATTACAAGTTGCGTTGGGTACAAAAAAGCAATTACGCAAAACCAAAACATGCCCATCTGACATTCCCAGGTGATAGTCCCCCACGGCTTTAGCATCCATGCTAGCTCCGTTCGCAACTCTTAGGGTCATGTCACCTTCCTTCAAAAACCTACGGTTTCTCAACGCCTGCAAAGAATTACAGATATGAGATCCTGATCCGGTATCCAATACCCAGGAAGTAGAGTTTATAGAAAGACAGTTTTCAATAACATACACACCTGAAGCTGAAGCCACAACCTGCTTCAGTTCCTGTGTCCTGGCTTTCCAAGCCCTGCAATCTTTCTTCCAGTGTCCACTCTTATGACAATAGAAGCATTCTTCCTTTCCAACAAGCTTCCCCGCTATCTTTGTTGCCTTTTCCTTTCCCTTCGTACCCACTTTACTAACACCTCCTCTTGGTTTGGCGGGGGCTTTCTTCCTCTTTCCCTTGGCTTTCGCCTTGGACCTAGAGGAATAAGATCCTCCTACAAACAAAGCGGGTGTATCCCTACCCTTCTGTAGGGTGCCCTCTGCGCTCCTCAGCATGTTGAGGAGTTCTGAAAGTTCAACTTCCTTTTCTTGCAAGTTGAAATTCAGTATGAACTGGGCGTAAGTGGATGGAAGGGACTGGAGAATTATATCCGTATAGAGTTCACTGTCCAACGTTGGTCCCAAGTTCCGCGAGCTCCTCAGTGTAGCCAATCATCTTAAGCACGTGGTCCGCTACCGATGATCCGACGGCCAACTTAGTCGAAAATAACTTCTTCGACACTTCGTATCTTGCGATACGAGACTGCTCTCCATACAGTTCTTTTGTATGAAGAAATATGGATTCCAAATCCATATTCTCGTGCCTCCTCTGATGGTCGTTGTCCATCGAGGCAAGTACGAGGCACCTGGCCTTCGCGCTGTCAATCTCCCAAGTCTTACGGATTTCCTTATCCGCGACGCTGGAGGTGGGACCTGGGACGGGGGGAGCTTTGGTGGTAAGAAGATACCCCAGCTTGTCGTAAGTGATTGCCAACTTGACATTCCTGAGCCAATCTTTGTAGTTTGGCCCTGTCAGTATGTTTTTATCTAGAAGTAACTTAAGTCCAGTCATTTCGAATTTGGTCGCTGCAGGGGGGAGAGAAGAAACACTTTAGCACGATGCTCTTGCAAGTTTAGAATGGTTTTTAATTTGTCTAAACAGGATGGCTCCCACTGTCTCTCGAATCCCTCCTCAAACCACAAAGGAAGAATTAGCCGGGATCAATCCCACCGTACAATACTTGCTTAACCGTTCAGCCAGGCCAGTGTCGGTACTTCGAGGGAGGTTTTCCAACGCTTTCGCGAAGTTCCTTAATTTAAGAACCTCTTTTCCCTGGGGGCGTAGCCCCGCTAACACCTTTCTAGGCACCTACTAGGTTTATAGCATTGATCGTTTAGTGAGAAATTTCCCGAGGAGTAGCATATACTCACAGTAGGATCGGGATCCAAATATCATCGCGTGATGAAAATGAAGGAATCCTACCATAATCATCACACTCCAAATGGTATGCAAATCTAGCAAGTTTCAGTACTTATGAAACTCCCGATGTGGATTTTTGCCCCATGCTCTTATGACCTTGACTTTGGCCAACAAATCATAAGTCACATGTCAAGTTCTTCCCGTCGTTCTCCAGGTTAATTTGAATCCACCCGTACATACCCTTGACTTTGGCCAACAAGGCAGTACGACTGTTCCAAATCAACGCATCTATCTATGCTGCACATGAATATCCAATAGCTACCAATCACTATGCCTTGACTTTGGCCAACAAACATAGCTTGAATACTATTGACTATTTATGTGAAACGATGGAGGGCTACGAATGGTTTTGGTAAAACCGTGAACGTAGTGAACTTGATATAATCGATGGAACGAGATAGCTTTTAGAAGGAGTGGCTCAAACTCCGCATTTAAAAGTTAGTTTTGAAAAGAACCGAGTGGTTTTTCGAAAGTGTTCCAACGACTTTTAACTTGGTTTATTATCTTGCATTAGTTCTTTTAATGCGTGATATTCTTGCATTAGTTCTTTTAATGCGTCCCATCATTTAATCCTACAATTGCAGAAAACAACCAAAATATGACGTACGCTTATGCCATTCGCATTCGCCACGGGGTCCCATCATCACTCGTTAGGTTACTTAACTAACGACAGAGCGTGGGCTGGGCTAGCGCGGCTGTAAAACATAAGCAACGCCTAAATAGAAAGCAATGATAGACATTACAGATCACAGATGAATACATTGGATATACTAGCAATCCGCAATCCTTTCGAGCCTGGAACGAAAAGCGGATAACACGGTCGCGGTGAATAGCCAAATACCCCACCCAAGACCCCTACGGGTGCGGCAAACTACCCGCCAAGTACCCGGCAGTTTGTGCACCCCTCCATGGGTCTATCCTAGGAGCAAAAACAGTAAAAAGAATTATACAATGACGGCTACAACCCCGACCCGGTTGTGCGGCCAAACAAATAATATTATTACATCAATTTACATTTACAATGAATGAAAGAAAAACAAAAGCTCATCTCACATCCACCCCGGCTATTCACCCGCGACAGTCCAACACATTCATATACACAATCCAATATCAAACACAGATCATGTATAACCCCGACTAATCGACCTATTGCGATTAGCCGACGTTCAATACATGCAAGCATCACAGATATAACCATCATAGTCAAAGTGCAGTGAAGTTCGGAAAAAATACGGAATTATAGGACCCCAAAAGTGAATTTCTGTTCTGGAAAATCTGGGCACATATAATATATCTTAAAAATCCCAAAACCAACACAGAAGAACACTGCACGAAAAACGACGCAGAGAAGAAAACAAACTGCGGCGCTTCCGCGGCACATGCCTACCTCGTGCCGCGGAAGCGCGGCGGTTTAAATGAATTGGTGCATCGTTTTTCTTGGTTGTTCAAACAAAACCCTGAGCCGAATTTACAAGTATAAAGTTTTTCATTTGGAGCAGAAAAAATTTCAACAGAAACTTAGGGTTTTGGTTTTTCCGGTTTTGCGATTTTTCGGTTCCGAACTTCGTTACACTTCACTACCAAGCTAGTTTAAGTTTAGTTAGGCTCTGATACCACTGTAAGTCCATATTGCGACCCCCGGTGCTTACGGGGAGGCGGAAACGGTATAAAAAACAAATTTTTATCGCAAGAGGCAACATGGACTAAACAAGGTCGGGATCGTGTCTAAACTAAACTAGCAAATACGCTAAAGGGAGTTAGCTACTCGGATGAAGGTTATACCTAAACTTGAACTCCTTCTTCTTGAAATCTTGTAGAGGTTGATGGTTCTCTTTTCGTCGCCTTCTTCCGTCGAAGATGGATCCACCTCGAAGGTTCGACCTTTGGGCTCTTCCTCGATCTTTGAGTGAACTAGGGTTTCCGGCTTGCTAAACCTTTGGCCTAGAATGAGTAGAGAGTGACTAGGGTTTGCTTTTCTTTTTAAAGAGAAGGATTCTCAACACATGAGATGGTTTCTCTTTGCTAGAGGAAGAAGAAGATGAAGAGAGGAGAGAGAAGCTAAATGAGATAATGAGCAATCTTTTCTTTCTTGCAACCATAATGCCAAAAGAAAAGAATTATCTAATAATAATAATTGAAAATGAGAATAGTTGATGGTAATTTGGAATGACCACTACCATGCTTCATTTAATGAAATGTAAGCATAAATCAAGGAGGACTTTTTAAAGCATGATGGTGGTCAACATTCAACCATGGTCAACAAGTCAACCATGGTCAACAAGTCAACAAAATCAACCATAACAAAATTCTCATTTAATTACTATTATAAATAGATAATCCATAAATCCATTAGGGTTTGGAAAATGATAACTGTCAACTGTGCATACGCACCCGTTCCGAAACCCTAATGAAAAATCTCATCCTCCGCCTCAAGCAATTGTGCATACACACCTGCATTCTCGTTCCGAGGAACAAGAATACCGAGATATAAAAGCAACCCTAAAACATATACCAGTATCTGGCTCAAACCAGAGCCTGCCAGTATAATCCGTCCGGACTCCAAACGTGCACAAGTGCGCGGATGAGAACGAACCCTGTCGCAAAACCATGCGACCTCTACTCTGTTTTGCCCAGGGGCGAATACCCTCTGTGTGGGACTCTAAAGACTCGACACTATGCTGGCAGTGGGTTTAACCACAGACCGCAAGCGGCACTAGCTGTGCGTAACGGTCCCCAGGTAGATGCCGACAAGAAGGCTGACGAGGTGAAACCCCATCTGAACTCCTACTGAGTCTGAATGTGACATTCTCCGTACAGTCCGGTCTGTTCGTCTGATACATCGCATGTCGGGCCTAGGGGGCGGTAAAACGTCAGTCCCCCAATAGCGGTACAAGTCGTGTCGGAGTGAAGCCCAAAACACCCTGAGATAACACTGGAAACCTACCAGTATATCTCGTTTGCCCTGGCCAGGGACTACTCGTGTAATGGCTCTCCTAGACACAGCGCGATGTCAACCCCCAATACCGGGAGAGAAGAATCCTGTCTAACCGTCACTGCCTCCAAGTGCTTCGGGACTGCACCCAATCACCACCTGTTTGCACGACTCCTTTGAGCCGTGGTAGGGTAGTGATCAAAGTGCAGTGGGAACACACTCGAGGCGAAGTGCCAGTATCAAGTCAGCGGACTAAGCTGTACTCATGTCACCTGGGAACTGATAACTGACGATAGGTATAATACCAACCTGTCAGTTCCCGACGAGTCCTGTCCAGTGTACTCGTAACCCAACGAGCACCCGTATACTATCTTCAGTACGACGTACTGATGGCTGTGGGACAGACCATCTCCCACACTGGGATGAGAAGCGCATACGCTAGTCTACTCCGGAGTATCGATGCCCTGTCTCGATAGTCCTACGACTAGGGACCTGTATAAGGATGTGCCTATAGATTACCCAGCCCCCACTAGTGTGACTGCCATCACAACGCTGGTAATCAAGCAAAGATCCTAAGGGCTCCACTAATGCGTATAAGTGATATACTGAAATAAACACAAGTACACATTGAAGTAGAAACAAACCAAGTAGCATACTACTATATTGAGCAAGATTGTTTATACAAGGTGAATATCCCAAGCTTCCATCAAGTAATATACAAACTAGTATGATACAGTAATGGCCTCTAGGGCATATACACTAACAAATATCCCAATCATCTCGTAATAGCAGGGTAAAACTACGTGTAAGTGTAGATACTCCGTGCTTGTGTCAGTGCCTCATATAATACTATGTCATATGAAATGAAATGCATGCACCATGAATGTAAAGTAACAAATCCTGAAATCCAGATATATATGAATAAGAAATCTTTAGCTGTTATCATAGTAAAATGTGTATAAGAATCTGAAATCTCAACAATGAAATCCATGGAAATCCGTGTCAAGCGTCGACACAACACATGTAATCTTAAGTCTCAATATCTCGGGCTCCGTCAGTCCGGATCGGCCCATATCATCAAATCTCACGACAACGGTCGGTATCCTCCGGATATCCGTCGCGCCAGACATCACCGGTAGGTAGCCTTCCCCTGCCAGGCTCATCGTCTACAACTCGATCTTCTTGCCCCGGGGTACCATACCGGGCCCACCATGTACCCGAGACGGTTCATCCACTCCTCGAATCGGGTCTCGAAATCCAACAGAAAACATGAAATCTCATGGTGGACGACACATACATTACGAGAAAACCGCATCTTATGTTTTTAAAAAGAGAGGAGGAGGAGAGAGAGAAGTTTTTTTTTTACATATTCTTGCGGTTTTCCCCAAAATCCAGAAATCTCATAGAAATCCAAATCTCAAAATCATGAGTAACTATATGATAAGTGTCGGCATATGCCCATAATACTGCATGATAACATGAAAATATGAATGCATGAATGTCTAAATAATAAATATCATGTCTATACTAACATCAGAGAATAATCACAATATTATATCGGTCTAGTTGTTAACTGATTCTATCCATAAAAGACAATATGATCTAAAGTGTACGTGACATAGCAATTACCGATGATGATGTGTGTGAGCCGGCAAATAAGTGTGCGTGGAATATGCGCATCATCGGTAATGGTGCTGGTGTCCTAATAGGTAAAGTTTATACTGATTATAGCAACATATGTAAGAACATGCAACATTATGATTACAATGTGAAAGTAAAGACGGATGTGTGTTATCCACTCATTTGATATACAATTACCACTACCACTATACGACTCGAACCTAACGTAGTGTCCATCTAACCCCCCCTAAGGAAAACTAAACCTAAGAACTGGTCGATAGAAGTATACCTAAAGCCTGAGTCCATATCTCTAATAGTCGGCGATCCTGCCTCAATAGCATCACGTACATAGTACGACTTTCTCAAATCAAGAGTGCGGATCAATCATCACATCTATGCCTCGTACGGTAAAATCCATTGTACGGCATCCCAATATCGGGGTACGGGTCAAATATCACCTACGTGTCTCATTATTCGTATAATATCATCATCAACACATGTCATGATCGAGGTGCTATGCTGTAATCGCATACATCAATTATATAACACTGCCATCATAAATATACCTCATTAATTTATCCTCAGAAATAGCATGTATCATGTTGTGATCGAGTCATACTGATATCATATCGTCATCAAGTCACACCTATATGATATCGACATCAGGTCACACCTATATGATGTCGTAATCAAGTCATACATATATCATATCGTGATCAGTCACAAGTTACAGTTCGGGTTCTATTTTAGAGTCCCATATACCTCAATATCATCACTACCCATTATAATTTAGGTATACCTGTTCATTATCTCATTCTCTAATGATCCGCTAACACTTTAATACGACTGTATTAGTCAAGAATCACGGCATCAAGCCCAGTTATCCTGTTTCATTCCCGTGTATCAATGTATCCCACATACGTGTTGTATATATCTATATATATACCTATACCTAGTCCTATATATATACACACATACCCGTATACACCATGTCGAGTTTCAGTGTGTGCGTGTGTGTGTTTCTACCTGAAACCTACGAACCTTTTCCAGGGTATTCATCCTCTGGTATGGTCTTCCTAAATCAGTCTGGTCCAGCCTAGGGTCATTACTAGGGTCCTACTTATTAAGAATCTAGGGTCACATCTGGTTTCCTAATGTCAATAAGTACTATTCCTATTCTACGTTGCGGGGGTGCTAAACACCATCCACCCGACTTCCCCCCGTAGATATGCATCTACTCACCTGGTCCATGTCTGCCGAAGACGTTGTCGCCATCATCCTCTTCATCGCCCGCAGTCCACATGAGGGGTACCTAAACGCAAACATATAAATAGTATCGTAAACTGAATCACATACAAAAGCCAAAACGACGCAAGGAACAAGCATAGGTTAAAACTTATGTCCCGTCCACGCAAAAGAACCAAATATCGCTCATATCGGCGTACAAACTCCGATGGATCGAGATAAACATCAACAAATAACTCGTAGTTTTAAAACACCTTACTTATATTATAAAACATGATTAAATCCATCGAAACTCTAAAATCCATCAAACCGTCCAATTTCGTAAAACCCGAAAATACCAATTTACCGTTTTTTATCAAAGCTTGACATTTAAATGAAACCAATGGTCATAAAACTCATTAAATAGCATAACTAGACTATACAAACCATTACTATATTTTTATTACACAAATTTGTATTAATTTGAAATTTCTAGTTTGCAACCTTTAACAATTTTCAACATTTTTCAAGCAAAATACCTAAATTCCACCACAAAACATGATTTTGCATGAATTAATGTACTAAACTACAATTCATGATGATAATGATATGATGAAACCATGATTATATTTTTAATTTCATTTATATAGGAATTTCCAAAATCTAGTTTACAAAATACTAGCATTTTATTACTATTTTCCAATTATCAAAGGAAACTAGTGATCAAACTAAGTTTTTCTTTCCTTTAATATGATAATATTCTCATTAAAACTACCATCTAATGATAACAAGCTTAATAAGAATTTTATTTTACCCACAAACACATTTTTGAAAAATCTCGTTAGCTAAATAACTTAATTAAAACAATTTGAATAAACAATTTATTATACAACAACCATGCAATATTTTTCCACTCTAAAAGATGTTAAACTAGCTATTATAACCTTATTTAATTAATAAAAACCACAACTTGAATTTACAAACCCTAACTTTAATTTTAAAATTTGCAACTAGAATTAATATATTAAATCTAATTATGCTTTAAAAGAAACATCTAATAGAAATAAAACAAAAGAAGGAAATTTATACCTTCAAAATATGAAACCCAAACATGAAAATGAGTCTCCAAAATGCATGCTTTCCATCTCCAAAATCCATGCTAAATAGGTCAAAGGAAAATGATAGAGGTTGAATGTTGATTTTTGAGATTTATTTTGGAATTTTTGATGAATTTTGATGATTTTTATTGCAAAAATGATGGGGGGAAAATTTTGGGGCTACCCATGGAGGGGAGGCCGGCCATGGAGAGGGAGGAGGGTGGAGAGAGAGAAAAAATGTGTGGTATTGTGTAGAAAGTTCATAAATAATGCATTTTTTTCACTTAAACCCTTTATTATCTAACCTTTTCAATTTAACCCTTTTCCTAGAAATTTCTAGAACCATGGAGAGATTTTGGAAAAGATTTTGCATATTACACACTTGATTCTAATATACCATGGCTCATTTTTACAAATTAAAACCATTCAAATTTGTAATTTACACTAATTTAGTTTAAAAAATAAAGCTTATGTTAATATTTAAAATAATTAATTTAGGAAAAATATTTAATTAAAATAAAAATTTATAAGTGGCTATATAAACACCATTTACTAGTAATTACATAATTAAAATATGTATTTTTGAAATTATAATGAAAAACAATTACGGTTTAATTTTACGAAAAATACATTTTACTTTACCGAAATTCATAAAATTCACTTAAACAATTTTATTCATTTAATTATTTATTTAATTATTTTTAAAACGTTACACTAACTTTCAGCATCCTAGCCACATAACGGAAGAATGTCCATTTCTCGTTGGGTCCTAGGGACCTGAAAACGTTAATGAGCTGTATCAAAACCAGCATCCCAGGAATGACCCCTTCGCACAGACGTACAACCCTGGTTGGAAGAATCATCCCAATTTTTCTTGGAATCAGGCATCTTTTCAAAGCAACAATTCAAACCCGCATTTCCAACAATTTCAAAATTCAAATTTTCAAAACCAGAAATTGGGATACTCAACCAACCAGCCCCAACAACCCCAACAGCCGAATCAGCACAACCCAACCTTTACACCCCCTGGGTTCGCCCAAGACGACAAGAGGGTGTCATCCATAGAAAAAGGGTTGGAAACTTTGATTAAAACTTCTGCGCAGACCTCAACTAGTCTGGCTACTTTTATGCAAACATCCGGTCAGTTGCATAGCGCAAACACTCAAGCGATAGCCAGACTAGAAATCCAAATCAGTCAACTGGCCGCAACAGTTAATGAACGTGAGAAGGGAACATTTCCATCTCAACCCGTGATGAATCCTAGAGGGCAGAGAAACAACAATGCTCATATTGTTCAGCAGAACAATATTGAGAATGTGAACGCCGTCACCGTCCTCATATCAGGACGGACGATTGACAACAAGGTTGTCAATATCAACGACTCATCCAAACGTATGGTTGTCAGTTTACCAGCACGTATCTCATCTTCTGTTCCTCATTGTGATACGTCGTCATCTTCATCACCTTCTTCTTCTTCTTCTTTGTCGTCGTTGTCTGCTACTCCTCCTTCAAAGCAGCTTGAGAATTCGCCGCAAGACTACTCTGATGATCCAGCAAGAACATTCCCTCCTTCTGCACCTGTTCCATCTGCAGCTTCTCCAAACTTAGTGTTTGGACCCAAGGCTCCCTATCCTAATAGGTTGAAATCAAAGAAGCCTTTTGCAAATATGGAAAAGGTGTTAGAAGTTTTCAAACGCTGTGAAGTCAACATTCCCTTGTTGGATGTGGTCCAACAAGTTCCGGCGTATGCAAAATTCGTGAAGGACTTGTCCACACAAAAACGACGCACGAATGTGCCCAAAACTGTCTTCTTGGCCGCCACTCTAAGCAATGTCTTGTCCAAATCCATCCCGGTAAAATATAAGGACCCTGGCTGTCCGACTATTTCTTGTACTATTGGGGACAAGCAAATCAATCGTGCCTTGTTAGACTTAGGGGCAAGCGTGAACCTTCTCCCCTACTCAGTTTACAAACAACTGGGATTGGGAGAACTCAAGCCGACCAGAGTGACTCTGCAACTGGCAGATCGATCAACGAAGGTACCACGGGGAGAAATTGATGATGTTCTAATCAAGGTCGGGGAATTCATATTCCCCATAGATTTCATTGTGTTGGAGACTGAGCCTGTTACCAATCCCAGCGGTCAAATTCCAGTCATACTGGGACGACCTTTCCTAGCCACATCCAACACGTTGATAAATTGTCGCAATGGATCCATGAAATTTTCATTTGGAAACATGACAGTTGACCTCAACATCTTCACGCTAGGAAACCAAGCGAGCGAGAAACACGATGACACCTTTGAAGTCAACGCTGCATACGATATGTCTGAGGAGGGGACATTTGACTTCAAAAATGAGTGTCTTAAAGAAACGTTTGAAGAACTGTTTTCTGAGGAGCTTCTTTTCCTTGAGAAGCTAAGTCCTGAATAGGCTTCCTACGCACACCGGGGGCCCAAATCTGAACCACTTCGTAACGAACCAGCCCCTGAAGTGCGACCATCTGTGGAGGAGCCACCAAAACTCGACCTCAAAGTTCTTCCGAACCATCTTGAGTATGCGTACTTGGGAAATAACGAAACGCTTCCAGTTATAATTGCAACCGACCTTGCGCCTGAGCAAGAGTTAGCCCTCATCGACGTTCTAAGAAAGAACATGGAAGCGATTGGGTGGTCAATGGCTGATATCAAAGGAATCAGCCCTGCTATCTGCTTGCACAGGATCCATATGACTGATGATTCCAAACCCTTTAAGGATCCTCAACGCCGGCTTAACCCGGTGATGAAAGAAGCGGTAAGGAATGAAATGCTGAAGTGTCCGGACAATGGGATCATCTATCCCATATCTGATGGCAAATGGGTAAGCCCCATTCACGTGGTACCAAATCGGGACTCACTGTAATCACGAATGAAGCAAACGAGCTAATCCCAACTCGCACACAAATGGGATGGAGAGTCTGTATTGATTACAGAAAGCTCAACGCAGCCACTCGCAAGGATCATTTCTCGCTGCCCTTCATTGATCAAATGCTTGAACGCCTAGCCGGACATGCCTACTATTGTTTCTTAGATGGGTATTCCGGCTACAATCAAATCCTTATTGATCCTGAGGATCAGGACAAAACAACCTTCACTTGTCCTTTTGGTACCTTCGCCTACCGTCGCATGCCCTTTGGGCTATGCAATGCACCTGCAACATTTCAGCGGTGCATGATGAGCATCTTTTCTGTTATGGTAGTGCGATTCTTAGAGGTTTTCATGGATGATTTCTCCGTCTTTAGAGATTCATTTTCTGAGTGTTTGAGGCATCTGGAGTTAGTCATGCTACGATGCAAAGAAAAACACCTCACACTCAACTGGAAAAAGTGTCATTTCATGGTCAAACACGGCATCGTGTTAGGCCATATCATTTCTGAAAAAGGTATAGAAGTCGATAAGGCGAAAATCGATGTCATTTCAAGCCTCCCACCTCCACGGACTGTCCGTGATATAAGGGTGTTCTTAGGCCACGCTGGTTTTTATAGGCGTTTCATCAAGGATTTTAGCATACTGGCTAGACCCTTGACTTCCTTGCTGGCTAAAGAAACTCCCCTTGATTTCAAATCTGAGTGCCTTCATGTGTTCAAGCTTCTGAAGTCGGAACTCACTTCTGCTCCGATTTTAAGTGCACCAGACTGGAGTGAAACTTTTGAGCTAATGTGCGACGCTTCTGACTTTGCGATAGGTGCTGTCTTAGGACATCGATTTGAAAAGAAGCCGCATGTTATCCATTATGCGAGCAGGACGTTGAATGACGCACAGCTGAATTACACCACCACAGAGAAAGAATTCTTAGATGTTGTGTACGCGCTTGAGAAATTCCGTCCTTACTTGATCGGAACCCACGTCACGATTTACACTGATCACTCTGCGCTTAAGCACCTCTTTACAAAAAAGGATGCCAAGGCCAGATTGATATGTTGGATTCTCCTTCTTCAAGAATTTGACTTAACCATCAAAGATAAGAAGGGAACCGACAATGTTGTGGCCGATCATTTGTCTCGCTTGCCAAATGCACCAACCGAGGAAATTCCAATCAATGAGCAGTTCCATGACGAACAACTTCTCTTCGTATCAATCGAACCCTGGTTCGCTGATATCGTGAACTTTCTAGTCACCGGAGAAACACCCACTTTTTGGTCGAATCAGGACAAGTCTAAATTTCTTTCCCAGGTCAAATTCTTTTACTGGGATGGACCATACTTGTTCAAATACCGCCCCGATCAGATTATTAGACGGTGTATCTCTAACTCTAAGACAAGAAGTGTTCTGTCCTTCTTCCATGACCAAACTTGTGGGGGCCATTTTGGACCTAGAAAGACGGCTGAAAAGATTTTGAAAAGCGGCTTCTACTGGCCAATGCTTTTTAAGGATACTTCCGACTACTGCAAAACCTGCAATCGATGCCAACTCTTGGGAAAGATTGGAAAACGGAATCAGATTCCCCTACAGTCTATTCTGATTGTAGAAATTTTCGATGTCTGGGGCATTGATTTCATGGGGCCATTCCCAAACTCTTTTGGGAATTTGTACATTTTGCTGGATGTGGACTATGTGTCCAAATGGATGGAGGCTATCCTATGTCGAACCAACGACAACAAGGTTGTCGTAAAATTATTGAAAGAAAACATCTTTTCTCGGTTCGGTACGCCTCGAACCATCATCAGTGATAATGGAACGCATTTTTGCAACCGATCTTTCGAAGCACTGATGAAGAAGTACTCGATCAGCCATAAACTGTCCACACCCTACCATCCTCAGACTTGCGGCCAGGTTGAAGTCTCCAATAGACAGATTAAACAGATTCTGGAAAAGACTGTCAACCATAACCGCAAGGATTGGTCGTTGAAGTTGAATAACGTGCTTTGAGCATTTTGCACTGCCTTCAAAACAAACCTAGGCATATCCCCATACCGACTTATCTTTGGAAAAGTGTTTCATTTGCGTGTTGAATTGGAACACCGTACGTTCTGGGCAATCAAACAGCTCGATGTCCATTTAGAAAAGGCCAGTGAGGCAAGAAGACTTCAACTGAACGAACTTGACGAGATACGCAATGATGCGTATGAGAACGCCAAACTTTACAAGGATAGAACGAAAGTTTTTCATGACAGGGCGATTCTCCGAAAGACATTCACCGTAGGGCAAAAGGTTCTGCTCTACAACTCCAGACTTCATTTGTTTCCAGGAAAGCTGAAATCATACTGGACAGGTCCGTTTCTTGTGCGCACCGTCTTTCCGCATGACGCAGTCGACATTGAAGATCAGCAATCGGGCAATACTTTCAAGGTCAATGGCCAACGTCTTAAGCCATTCTTAGAGTTGCCTGTGGAAACTGGGGAGCTCATGTTTTTACATGAGCCACGTTATTTTGATTAAATCACTTCCCCTACAAAATCTTGTACATACATTTTGTTCTCTTTTTCCCCTCAAACATTTTGTTGACTCTTGTGTATAGCGTAACAATGAGGACATTGTCGAGTTCAAGTTTGGGGCTGTGATCGGTAAGCTTTCTTTCCTTCACATTCATTTGTATATTTTTTGCATGTGCTTACTTATTAAAAACCCCATAAAAAATGATTTTTTTTCAAAATATAAAAACTTTGTCGTCAAATTAACTAGTTGGATAACTTAGATTTTTTCCGAAACTTTAGTTGATACTTTAGGAATAGCTAAATCCTAGGCCGAGAAGTTGGAAACCCTAAAAATAACCATCCTTCCGTTCAACCTTGGAAAATATACATCCTTACTGTTTTGTAAAGATATAGGTAATCTTGAGTTTAGTTCTTGAGTCAAGTCGAGATGAAGGAAAAGTATTGTCACGCCCCACTTTCCAGAGTATGCTAAGATAGGCACGTGACATAACCAACCATGCTACCTGTGGATAGGAAAAATCCTTCCACAGTCACATTACGGCTGTAGAGATATCAAGAACAGGAAAGTAACTAAACTATCTAGTACATATCCATAAGCCAGAATAAAAGAGTCAAGAAATAATATAATATGCGGAAGCAAAAGATCCAATAAATACAACACCTGGAAAGTAAAACTGGATACCAACCGGATCCTCACCGCTCGGTCTAACAGCGGCAGTACTCCTGATCAGTCTGCAACAAAGGTAGAGGATCTGGGCCATGCAAAACCCAGACGTCAGTGCGTCATAATATCAAGCAATAAATTAAACCGAGGTAGCAAGACATACAGGTATGTGTATGAACAGTAAAACAGGTATAACAGTAATAGAAATGAGAACAGTGAGGGTAATGTGTAGTGAGTAATCTTGACTGGTCTATTGGGTTAACTACTCTCAAGTCATTGAAATCAATTTGATGACTCATCGATGTAACTCAATAGTATCCCGTGCGTGCCCGGGATCACGGTCTATGACTCTCGGGCTGAATCCGAGACGTGCCGCAAGGCAGTAAAGGGTAGTTGGTAATGACGAGTGATGTCAGCAGCTTCACCCCGGGGCTGGCCTAGCCCGTAAGACTAATCAGAAAAGGTATCGAACTGTCGAGTTACAAGTCAGGTTTCATCATTGATTTCCCCAAACCCCCATGTTATATGTGTTCAAGTCAGGTATTAAATAATCTGGAGCTAATACCAACACAGGATCAGGCAGGTACAGGTTTGTCTGGATAGATAACAGGAAGTGTCCGTTGGGACAACAGGTCAGGTTTGTTGGTATTAGTAACAAGATCAGGTAACAGAGAAAGCCATGGTACCTCATGTCAAGTCAGGTAATATCTAGGTATCATGTCATGTTAAGAAGTGCACGGTATTACGTCGTGTCAAGTAGTAGGTGTATCAAGTCATGTCAGGGGTGCACAACATGTCAACTGGGTGCTCATAATCAAACTAAAAATAAGCATGGGTATACAAAACAAGCATGGGGTACTAATGGAACAATAAAATGGAACATTGTAATATGGTAAGCAAATAGGTACAGATTAAAACATATGGATGCACGGTTATCGATTTGAGTTAGGGTTATGGTTCCAACACTAATTAAATACACTTTATCAAATATGGAATATTAAAATCTCATTATTATGGGTTAAATGATTTAGGAATGCAATTATATATATATATAATAAGCTAAATGGATGCAAACGGGTGTCCGAAAGGTTATAAACTACTAAAAGAGTACTATGGGCTATACAGATAATCATTATGTGATTTAAATATGGACATGGGTATCGTGTATCGTAATCTAATATGCAATATGAAATGTTTCAGGTTCTAGATCTACAAGTGATATAAATGAGACATCGGAATATTAAAATGGAACATGTGATATTAGATTTAATCTACAGGTTTACTATGCAATTAAATAAGTATAAAATAATATGAATAGCATGTAGCAAGTTTTATTTGACTCGAACGGATCACGACACGGGATACGCACGCAGCGTCCAATGTCGGCAAATGTTGCAACATCCACATGCGCACACAGGACAGGTCCAGACACAGCATGAAGGTAACCATGCAAGTAAGGGATGTCCACAGGGTTGCTTGGATCGTCGGCAGCGAGCACGGCTCCGGCGGATGATCACCGGAAAAGAAACGAAAATTCAAGAAAAGAGAGAAGAAGAGAAAAGAAGAAGAAAAGGAAGAAGAGCTAGGGTTTAGGTGCACAGGTGATTGGCTCAGGGGTCAGAGAAAGGTGTGAGGAGGCGACATCGACGATGGGCCGTCAACGGCGAGGATGCAGGCGATGGTTTCCGGCAAGGCAGTAGGGGTTACTAGAAGTCGGGTGAGGGTTTCTTGGTAGTTGTAGGGTAAGGGTGGTGATGATGGTGACAGGAGTCGAAGGTGGTGATGAGGATGACGGGGATCGGAGCTCCGGTGAGGGTTCGGGGAAGGCAGTGGGTGCTAGGTCCTTGGAGTGCAGGGTTCTCGTCGGGGTATGCAGGGGATGCTCGGGGTGCAGGGGAATGGAGAGGAGGTGGCAAGGGAATGCCGATGAAGGTGGTCGGCGGTGAGGGTGCCGGAAACGGCGACACGACGAGGGAAGAGGGTCGCAGGCGTGGGTTAGGTGTCGGGGATCTTGGGTTGCAGGGGTCGCTAAAGGTTGTAGTCGGAGGTGAAGGAGAGAGAGGGAAAGGAGGATGTCACGGTGACGAGGGCGTTGAGGCGGCGACGACGAGGGGCCTCGACGACGCGAGATGAGGCGAGGCGATGGGTGCGGGCACGAGGCGGGAGAAATTTTTGAGAAGAAGGAGAGAGAGACGTGTAGTAAATTAAGGGGTTAATATATATATAAGAGAGAGAGAGAAGAGAGCGAGATGATAGAGAGAGAGAGATGGAGAGAGAAAGAGAAGAGAGATCGAGAGGAGAGAGAGTGCTGAGAGAGAGAAAGAATGGTGATAGTTAGAATTTATTAGTTTAAAAAAATATATAATATGTATATAATTATAATTGTTAGTATGTTATGGATATAATAATATAATTTAGTTAAAAAAATATATTAATAGTTTATAAATATATAAATAATATAATATTAGTCCGTTTTGAGATTTTGGCAAATACAAACTTACTTCAAAATAAGCCCGTGTCGGGTCTAAAAATTCAGATTTAAAATATGAAAAATATATGAGACTTTCAAAATTTAAAATGAATCCTCAGGTAACGAAAAAGCATTCCCCCAAGAACGGATGCACGTACATACGCATAGCCATCCAAATATGTCTGTTTCACTGAACGGAACGAGAACAAGATGTGCGGATGCTACTACGGGGTTAGGGGTATCATGCAGGCTATGAAGTGTATTTTTAAAATATTTTACGTGACTTAAAATGTTATATGTAAAATGTGCGATGCTAGATGAAATGCCAGTATGAAGTCCACATTAAATGCACGTGTCTATTTAACAAGTCAGGGTAGTTTATAAATATGAATCAACCAGTCCAAGCAAGCGGGCCGGGTCGAATGCAATGTAAAATGTATAATACCATTCACACCCAAAATACGATAAATCAAGAAAATACCACAGATATATAAATACGGGAACTGGAATTGGTATAAATGAACTCGGTTGTTACATTATACCCAACTACAAAAAGAATTTCGTCCTCGAAATTCCAAGAATAAGAAAAGATAAACAATTCAAAACACTACAAGAATAGATGTGGAAATTTCTGCCGGATTTCATCTTCTCGTTCCTAAGTTGACTCTCCATGTGAGCGATTACCCCAAGAAACAAGTACAAGAGGGATAACTTTGTTCTTAAGAACCTTTTCTCTTCGATTCACAATCGACATCTGTCGCTCCTCAAAAGTCAAATCTTCTCGAACAGTCAGCTCCGAATGATCCAATACATGTGTTTCATCTCGAGCATACTTACGGAGATGAGATACGTGAAACACGCCATGACCATTCGCCAAGAATTGCGTTAACGCCAAACGATATGCTACTTCTCCAACATGCTCCAAAATCTCAAAAGGTCCAACGAATCGAGGACTAAGCTTTCCTTGACTTCGAAAATGAATCACCCCTCTAGTCAGTGATATCTTCAAGCATATCAAATCACCAACAGCGAACTCTAGAGGGCTTCTCGATATATCTGCCCAACTCTTTTGTCGGTCTTGTGCTGCTTTCATGTGATTCCGGATAGTGTTAACCTTCTCAACTGTTTACATGATCAAATCCGGTCCCAACAATCTTCGTTCTCTAATATCGTCCTAACAAACAGGTGAACGACACTTGCGACCATATAAAGTTTCGAATGGAGCCATCTGAATAGTCACCTGGAAACTGTTATTGTAAGAAAACTTCACCAAGTGCAAATGATCCTCCCATGAACCCTTAAAGTCTAACATGCAAGCTCTCAACATGTCTTCAAGAGTTTGAATCGTTCTCTCTGACTGGCCATCTGTTTGAGGATGATAAGCGGTGCTAAACTTCAAACGAGTCCCTAAACTTTCCTGTAAGCTCCTCCAAAAGTGTGATAAGAAACGAGTGTCACGGTCGGACACAATACTCACCGGTACTCCATGCAATCTTACAATCTCCTGCATGTACCGTGCTGCCAAAGCATCCGTTGATTGACCAACTCGAAATGGTATGAAATGAGCTGCCTTGGTCAATCGATCAACAATCACCCAACTGCATTGTCGCCCTTTGGACTCCGTGGTAAAGCTGTCACGAAATTCATGATTATATGTTCCCACTTCCATTGAGAAATTGGAAGTGGTTGAAATAAACCAGCAACCCTTTGATATTCAGCCTTAACTTGCTGACACACCAAGCACTTCGCTACAAAGCGAGCAATCTCCCTTTTCATGCCTTCCCACCAGAAATGCTGTCTTAGATCGCGGTATATTTTCGTGCCTCCTTGATGTACGGAATATACGGAACTGTGCGCCTCCTTCATAACTTCTTCACGAAAATCTCCTTTTGGCACACACAAACGGATACCATATAGCAACGAACCATCTTCTTGGATCAACAAGTCCGTTCGAAGTCCAGCTTCAACCTATTCTCGAAACTTTTGCAATCTACGGTCCTGTAACTGTGCTGCTTTAATATTCTCGATCAACGACGACTGTACTTGCAGCTGCATCAACTGTCATGAAGAATGCGGTAATACGATCTCCAACTCAAATCTTCGAAAGTCTTTGATAAGTTCCTCCTGTGCAGTCAACATCCGAATTGCTGGCAACCGACTAAGCGCATCCGGCACAACATTAACTTTTCCTGGATGGTAATTTAGGTCAAGATCGTAGTCAGCCATCAGCTCCAACCATCTACGCTGCCTCATTTCAAGCTCTTTCTGTGAGAAGACATACTTCAGGCATTTTTGATCGGTGAATACTTCGACCCTTTCGTCCAATAAGTAGTGCCTCCAAATCTTCAAAGCGCAAATCACAGCTGCTAGCTCCAAATCATGAGTTGGGTAATTCTTCTCATGGGTCTTCAACTGTCTCGATGCGTAAGCCATAACCTTCCCATGCTGCATCAAAACACATCCCAATCCTTTCCTAGATGCGTCGCTGTGAATCACCAATCCTCCGGAACTGTCTGGCACTGTTAAAATAGGAGCGGTTATCAATCTCTGCTTCAACGCCTCAAAAGCTGACGCACACCTATCCGTCCGTATGAACGGTACGTCCTTCCGCATAAGCTTGGTCAAAAGCTCAGCTAAGCGAGAAAAAAATTCTCCATGAACCTTCTGTAATATCCGGCAAGTCCAAGAAAACTTCTGATCTCAGCTACGTTCTTCGGAATCGGCCAATCTTGAACTGCTGCAATCTTCTCAGGATCAACGGCGATTCTATCTCCGGATACGACATGCCCCAAGAACTTCACTTCTTCAAGCCAAAACTCGCACTGGCTCATCTTTGCATATAATCTTTCTTGCCTCAATGTCTGTAGTGTGATCTTCAAATGTTCTGAATGCTCTTCAATGCTCCTTGAGTAGACCAGAATATCATCGATAAACACCACAATAAACTGGTCCAAGAACAGTGAAAAGATTCGGTTCATCAAGTCCATGAATATCGCCGGTGCATTCGTGACTCCGAATGGCATCACTAAATACTCGTAATGTCCATACCGAGTTCGGAACGCAGTTTTGCAAATATCCTCTGATTTAACTCGAACCTGATGATATCTGGATCGCAAATCCAGTTTGGAGAATACCCTCACGCCACTGAGTTGCTCGAACAATTCGCCAATTCGAGAGATCGGGTACTTGTTCTTAATAGTCATCCGGTTTAATTCTCGATAATCGATGCACATTCTCCTTGTGCCATCTTTCTTCTTTACTAGAAGAACTAGAGCTCCCTAAGGTGAATTGCTGCTACGAATCTAACCCTTCTCAAGCAATTCAGTAACCTGGTTCTTGACTTCTTCCAACTCCACTGGTGCCATTGGATAGTACGCCTTTGAGATTGGCACTGCACCAGGAAAAAAATCGATCGTGAACTCCACATCTCGTTTTGCGGTAAACCTGAGATGTCTTCGGACACGTCCATAAGCTCTCGAACTACAGCTGGCGCTTCCTCCTTATCAACTTCCATTGACGAAAGAACATTGCTTGTCGGCCAGCCTTAAACTCGACTGGCCCGACAGAACTGCTTCCTCCAGCAAAAACAAACTTCGGATGTCCGGGAATCTGGAAAATCACTTTCTTTGCCCTAATAAAATCAATGTGAGTGTGGAAAGTGCCGAAAAATCCATTCCCAAGACAACAACAAACAAAAGGATGCACCAGAATTTAATAATTCTAATGCGGGAAAGACATGATCAAGTAGGATACCTGAAACGATTTCACCTGAAGCTAAACACTGAAGAAGATAAGCACGGTAAACAGAATTCAAGCTTGCGATAAAACATGAACTGGAAAGCAAGAGAAATAAGGCAATATAACGACCATGAAACAAAGAAGTGAATCAAGACTAGAACTCCAAGTTATTTAAATAGAGTACCACATTGTAACCATGCTACAGTTCATGGGTACAATTACATAACTCCACTCAAGTCGCCCAAATCCTAGTATCAGAATCAAAGAACAGGGAGAAACAATAGGGAACCAACAGGTTTCGAGTCGAGATGCAAAGGGGTTTGCATATCTTCAAGAAAAGGATCAAGAGATAGATATGATTCAAGAATCGTGATAACAATATGGCAGGACATGCTCCTAGTTACGAGTATTCTGATTCGTGTATTGGGTCCAATACCCAACTACAAAAGAATCAAACTCGATTAACCTATATCCTATGTCTCTGATACCAAACAAACCATGTCATGCCCCGCTTCCCAGAGTACGCTAAGATAGGCACGTGATATAGCCAACCATGCTACCTGTGGATAGGAAAAATCCTTCCACAGTCACATTACGGCTATAGAGATATCAAGAACAGGAAAGTAACTAAACTATCTAGTACATGTCCATAAGCCAGAATAAAAGAGTCAAGAAATAATATAATATGCGGAAGCAGAAGATCCAATAAATACAACACCTGGAAAGTAAAACTGGATACCAACCGGATCCTCACCGCTCGGTCTAACAGCGGCAATACTCCTGATCAGTCTACAACAAAGGTAGAGGATCTGGGCCATGCAAAACCCAGACGTCAGTGCGTCATAATATCAAGAAATAAATTAAACAAAGGTAGCAAGACATACAGGTATGTGTATGAACAGTAAAACAGGTATAACAGTAATAAAAATGAGAACAGTAAGGGTAATGTGTAGTAAGTAATCTAGATTGGTCTATTGGGTTAACTATTCTCAAGTCTTTGAAATCAATTTGACGAATCATCGATATAACTCAATAGTATCCCGTGCGTGCCCGGGATCACGGTCTATGACTCTCGGGCTGAATCTGAGACGTGCCGCAAGGCAGTAAAGGGTAGTAGGTAATGACGAGTGATGTCAGCAGCATCACTCCAGGGCTGGCCTAGCCCGTAAGACTGATCAGAAAAGGTATCGAATTGTCGAGTTACAAGTCAGATTTCATCATTGATTTCCCCATACCCCCAAGTTATATGTGTTCAAGTCAGGTATTAAATAATCTGGAGCTAATGCCAACACAGGATCAGGCAGGTACAGGTTTGTCTGGATAGACAACAGGAAGTGTCCGTAGGGACAACAGGTCAAGTTTGTTGGCATTAGTAACAAGATCATGTAACAGAGAAAGCCATGGTACCTCATGTCAAGTCAGGTAATATCTAGGTATCATGTCATGTCAAGAAGTACACGGTATTACGTCATGTCAAGTAGTAGGTGTATCAAGTCATGTCAGGGGTGCACAACATGTCACGTGGGTGCTCATAATCAAACTAAAAATAAGCATGGGTATACAAAAAAAGCATGGGGTACTAATGGAACAATAAAATGGAACATTGTAATGTGGTATGCAAATAGGTACCGATTAAAACATATGGATGCACGGTTATCGATTTGAGTTAGGGTTATGGTTCCAACACTAATTAAATACACTTTATCAAATATAGAATGTTAAAATCTCATTATTATAGGTTAAATGATTTAGGGATGCAATTATATATATATATAATAAGCTAAATAGATGCAAACGGATGTCCGAAAGGTTATAAACTACTAAAAGAGTACTATGGGCTGTACAGATAATCATTATGTGATTTAAATATGGACATGGGTATCGTGTATCGTAATCTAATATGCAATATGAAATGTTTCAGGTTCTAGATCTACAAGTGATATAAATAAGACATCGGAATATTAAAACATCGGAATATTAAAATGGAACATGTGATATTAGATTTAATCTACAGGTTTACTATGCAATTAAATAAGTATAAAATAATATGAATAGCATATAGCAAGTTTTACTTGCCTCGATCGGATCACGACACGGGATGCGCACGCAGCGTCCAATGTCGGCAAATGTTGCAACATCCACACGCGCACACGGGACAGGTCCAGGCACAGCATGAAGGTAACCACGCAAGTAGGGGATGTCCACAGGGTTTCTCGGATCGTCGGCAGCGAGCACGGCTCCGGCGGATGATCACCGGAAAAGAAACGAAAATTTAAGAAAAGAGAGAAGAAGAGAGAAGAAGAAGAAAAGGAAGAAGAGCTAGGGTTTATATGCACAGGTGATTGGCTCAGGGGTCAGAGAAAGGTGCGAGGAGGCGACGTCGACGATGGGTCGTCGATGACGAGAATGCAGGCGATGGTTTCCGGCAAGGCAGTGGGGGTTTCTAGAAGTCAGGTGAGGGTTTCTTGGTGGCTGTAGGGTAAGGGTGGTGATGATGGTGACAGGAGTCGAAGGTGGTGATGAGGATGACGGGGATCGGAGCTCCGGTGAGGGTTCGGGGAAGGCAGTGGGTGCTAGGTCCTTGGAGTGCAGGGTTCTTGTCAGGGTGTGCAGGGGATGCTCGGGGTGCAGGGGAATGGAGAGGAGGTGGCAAGGGAATGCCGACGTGGGTGGTCGGAGGTGAGGGTGCCGGAAACGACGACACGATGAGGGAAGAGGGTCGCAGGCGTGGGTTAGGTGTCGGGGATCTTGGGTTGCAGGGGTCGCTAGAGGTTGTAGTCGGAGGTGAAGGAGAGAGAGAGGGAAAGGAGGATGTCACGGTGATGAGGGCGTTGAGGCGGCGACGACGAGGGGCCGCGACGACGCGGGGTGAGGCGAGGCGGGAGAAATTTTTGAGAAGAAGGAGAGAGAGACGTGCAGTAAATTAAGGGATTAATATATATAAGAGAGAGAGAGAGAAGAGAGCGAGAGGAGAGAGAGAGAGGGAGAGAGAGAAAGAGAAGAGAGAGATCGAGAGGAGAGAGAGAGTGCTGAGAGAGAGAAAGAATGGTGATAGTTAGGATTTATTAGTTTAAAAAATATATATAATATGTATATAATTATAACTATTAGTATGTTAAGGATATAATAATATAATTTAGTTAAAAAATATATTAATAGTTTATAAATATATGAAGAATATAATATTAGTCCGTTTTGAGATTTTGGCAAATACAAACTTACTCCAAAACACGCCCGGGTCGGTTCTAAAAATTCAGATTTAAAATATGAAAAATATATGCGACTTTCAAAATTTAAAATGAACGCTCACGTAACAAAAAAGCATACCCCCAAGAACTGATGCACGTACGTGTGTGTAGCCATCCAAATACGTCTGTTTCACTGAAATGAACGAGAACAAGATGTGCGGATGCTACTATGGGGTTAGGGGTATCATGCAGGCTATGAAGTGTATTTTTAAAATATTTTACGTGACTTAAAATGTTATATGTAAAATGTGCGATGCTAGATGAAATGCCAGTATGAAGTCCACATTAAATGCACGTGTCTATTTAACAAGTCAGGGTAGTTTATAAATATGAATCAACCAATCCAAGCAAGCTGGTCGGGTCGAATACAATGTAAAATGTATAATACCATTCGCACCCAAAATACGATAAATCAAGAAAATACCACATATATATAAATACGGGAACTGGAATTGGTATAAATGAACTCGGTTGTTAAAAGTATTGAAATTTTATTGAAAGATAAGTCTGAAAAAATAGTTCCTATTCTGGAGTCCAAATTCAGAAAGTATATACCCTACAAATCGCACTTACACGCATCTTGAAACTTGAGATAGTAGAGGATACCTAGAAGTACTCTTGCCTGAAAGCATTGTATGAAAGAAAAAACGGTATTTAAAGCTAACCACCAAAAGAGCATTATGGAAAAATATATCCGGTCTTGAAAAAAAAATATTCAAGACCTAGAAACTTCTATTTATGCTTTAAGCTCATACATTCAGTAATCGGCTGTTAGTTCCTCAAGAAGCATTAATAATCGCATGAAATGTGTGTGAGCAACACCGTTCATCCTTAACGAAATGAAGTAGTATTAGGTATTAGGGTAAGGGTACTATAGCTTGAATTGAATTCTTAAGTGTAGGGGTGAAAATGTACACACACGTAGGGGTATACAATCGATATTTGGAGGAAAGATAAGAATAAAGAATATGACTTATGTTTTCCGTAAAGGTGATAAAAATTCTGGATTGGAGACTGCGCTTTAGAAGGACAACTCAAGAGAAACTGAGATCTTTCTTAAACTGTCAAAACGTATAGGATCCGAGATTGAATAAATAGGAGGCGTGAAACTTAAGGGTTGAAAACTTCTAGCTTAGGATAATAGAATTTCTATTGTAGATACTAAACCGTAGGAGTAAAAGTCGATGTTAACTTATGAAACTAACTTGACGGGATTTTGTGGGTATTATCCGTTGAAAACCCTCAGGGGACAACACTCCTCCTACTAGGGACACCTAGAGGTTCAACGGCTTGTTGCACATGCTCAGTGCAATTGCGTTCCCTACGAAAGTGATGCTAGGATTTTTTTGTTGTTTTGCTCGGAACGAGCAAAAGATAAGTTTGGGGGTATTTGTTCATCACAGAAAACTGCATTTTATTACCACTCCTTCGTTATCTATTTTTGTATATATAGGTACTATTAACCAGTGTCTGCTCAGTAATTACAGATTACAGGTGTTCGTGATCAAAGACTGGAAACACACTCAATATCATGGATATTACGTTTAGGAGCTGACACTGCAAACGGAACAGAAAACCGATCAATATCCAAGGAGATCTTGTGTAAACAATATTGTGTACACACATTTTGGTCCAATACATAGCAAGTGTGCACATGGACCATGGTGGGCTGCCTAGGCTTCATAACATGATGAATTGGTGCAAGTAGGGAACATGTGCATTTAATGCTAAAAGTATTGATGTGATTTCAAACAACAATTTTTCCCTCCAAATCTCTGCATACAAACCAGGTTATTTTAGACCAAACAAACTGCACCAGAATGATATTGGGATGCACACATATCTACAAAACAAGCACGAGATCAAGTGCTCGGATTTTGGCCGAGCACATTTCTTCCAAAACCGGCGAGCTCGGCCCCTCTTGCCCCTTTTGTCCTCATTTTTCTATGGTCCCTCCCTTACTGCCACATCATCCTTTTTTTATTATTTGTTTAATTTTGTTTTGAGCCTATAAATATCAGGCCATTGGGCAAGTATGAGGGCACTACTTCTTTTGTGAGAGAAAAGATTGTGAGATTGTAACTAGTGGTCTTATAGCTCTTAGTGTGAATTCCTTGCCTTCCTCTAGTCTTGCAACCTCTTTTCTTGAGATTGCAAGATTAGATTTTCGTATTTGAATTCACTTGTTTTGTACTTGGATCCATTGTAATCAAGCTTCATTTATATAAATTGTTTCTTGTATATCTTCTTTTTTTGCACTTTTCTTGTTGTTATTTCAATTTATGATGTGTGAGTAGTTGTTCTTGGGCTATGGTGATGTAGGTTGTGAAACGACTTTACTTCCAACCCCTCCCTTTTGATTCTTGCATTTTACATTTCTTTTCCTAATTATGCAATTTTATTATGTTTTGCTTGATAGGATATATCGTTTTGAATGGTTGCAAATCAACCTATAACATATATCCTATTTCTTCTTTACATTTTATTGTTCCTATATTATGAATTGAAATTGAAATGAATACGGAATTACGTTGAGTGTCGCAACTAGCTAGATAGGATATATAGTACACTTACATATATTCTATACTTGCTAACTTCACTTAACTAACTCCATATTCATTTCATTCTCAAACTCAAATTTTTAGTTTCCATTTTACATAACCTTGATATCGTATTCTAACCCGACCCATGTTTCGGATAGATGCGGCATGCTTTCGCAATTCAAATGGAAACTAAAAACTTGAGCCTTGAATCAAAATGGAGAGTTGGGGGTAATAGTCGTATTTCACTAATACTAAACCTTAGCCTAAGTTTTCCTTTAAAACCTTTCTTCTTTTTTCAATACGTGACAAAATCAATCTCTAACCTCTTCATTTGTAACTCAAATTGATGTCGTGATATCCACTCCTTATGGTTCGACCCGTGCTTGCCGGCTTGCTTCAACGCACCGTGCACTTGCGGTATTTTAAAACTCAAGACTCACATCGTGCACTATTTTCACCAACAAAATCGACTTATCTTAATTAAAAAAAAAACTCGACAAAAGCACGACACCGTGAGTATCGAACAGCTTTGATCCTTAGCGTAGATGGGTAAGAAGTTACCCACTAAGGATGGACCGAGCAGGGAAGCTACTCGGTGGCCTCTTGACGAGGGCTTCGATCCTTGGCGTCGGTGGGTAGTAAACTACCAGTCATGGATGGATCGAGCAGGGAGGCTGCTCGGTGGCCTCTTGGTGTGGGCTTTGATCCTTAGTGTAGATAGGTAAGGAGTTACCCACTAAGGATTGACCGAGCAGTGAAGCTGCTCGGTGGCCTCTTGAGGAGGGCTTCGATCCTTGGCGTCGATGGGTAGTAAACTACCAGCCATGGATGGACTAAGCAGGGAAGCTGCTCGGTGGCCTCTTGATGAGGGCTTCGATCTTTGGCGTCGGTGGGTAGAGAACTACTAGCCATGGATGGACCAAGCAGGGTAGCTACTCGGTGGCCTCTTGGCGAGGGCTTTGATCCTTAGCGTAGATGGGTAAGAAGATACCCACTAAGGATGGACCGAGCGTGGAAGCTACTCGGTTTTGCAAGGCGTTGCCCGACCTTCCTTGGTGTGTGAATATCAGGAAGAGTGATCGTCGCGGGCGGCATGTGGTAGAAATGCATAGGTGAGGCGAGGCGTTCCAAGATCCATGTCGTTCCGACTTCGATTCGCTGAGAAATACGGGATGCCCGCTACGTGGCGGTACGGTATTTGAAGAATTGAGCGAATCCATGGATTCGCGCCCATGCGCCAGCAAACTTGGACTCTTGGGGATTCTGTGGAGGTTATAAATAGAGAAGGAGATGCCAACTTTTCGGCATTACTTTTTCGTGATGGTCGGGCGTATCTATGCGATCGAAGAGATCATTACTCCCGATGACATCTATCTGTACGATCAGTTCGTTTCTGAGGAGAGGCACCAGGGAGTGGTCCAGCGCCTCGAGGATCACATCGGCCGTCTACTTCCTCGCCGGTCGCCCCTCCTCTAATTGCTAATGTATGCAATTTGGAGGATGTCCCCAGGGTTGTACCTCCCCCTCTCCGAGGAGCTGTTGGATGAGGCTCTCGACAAAGTGCGCACGATCTACGTCATCGGCCTCATCTCGAAGGCCAAGCACGACCGATCTGTGGCCCTCATTTTGAAGTGCTTCCAAAAGAGACATATCGTGAGCCAAGGCTCGGCTGGTGGAGCGCCCGGCCCTTCCGTGGCGTCCTGGGTTCACGTGCAGCATCAGCGTGAGCGGGCTGCAGAGGCTAGGGCTCGGCTTGTGGAGATCTTCTCAGAGTATCATCAGGAGTATTTCCTCGACCCCGCTCCCCCTCTGTTGTAATATTTTTTTTATGTAAGGCTGAGGAGCCCATAATACCTTTTGATAAATAAATAAAGCTCTCATTTTGCGACGTTCTATTGATTTTGTCTCCCAGGTTTTTTTTGAGTATATTTCGCGAAACGAGACGAAACCCATGAGCTTTGAACCAAGGAAGAGGGAAACATATAGGGAGAGTTCCTTCTTATAAAAAAAAGACTTGGAAAAGTTTACATCACTTTTGTGAAAGAAGAAACTTATACTCATAGATATTCTCTTCAAAGGTACAACTTGAGCTTCTCGGCGTTGTAAGGCCGTGGAAATTTGCGACCCGCTGCATCTTTTCAGCGATAAGCCCCACCGGGCAGGACCTCGGAGACAAGGAATGGGCCATCCTATCTCGGAGAAAACTTATGCAACTTGCCCTGATCAACGAACTCGTTCCGCCTTAAGACCAAGTCCCCAGCCTTAAAGGCGAGGTGCTTGACTCGCGCGTTGTAGTAGCGGGCAGTTTTCTGTGGGTAAGCGGCGGCTCTGATCTGTGCCCGGTCCCGCTTTTCCAACAGGACGTCCAAATTAGTCCAGAGTGCCGAGGTGTTTGCTTCGTCATCAAAATGCTCGACTCTGTAACTGGGCAACCCGATCTCTGCTGGGACCATCGCCTCGGTGCCGTAGCAGAGACTGAAGGGGGTCTCTCCGGTGGGGGTCTTCTTCGATGTGCGCAAGGCTCATAAGACCCGGGGTAACTCGTCAACCCAACTACCTTGTCGTCATTCCAGGCGAGCTCGAAGACCTCTAATGACGTCCCGGTTGGCGACCTCGGCCAGCCCGTTGCATTGGGGGTGTGCGACCGTGGCGAACTTCATCAGTATATGGTATTCGCTGCATAATGTTTTAACTCTCTCATTTTTGAAATTCGTCCCATGGTCGGTGATGATACACCTCGGGATCCCAAACCGGAGTATTATGTTGTTCTGAAGGAACTTGATAGTCGTGGTGGCGTCCGGTCTTCTGATGAGGACTGCCTCGATCCACTTCGTAAAGTAGTCCACCGCGACGAGGATGTACCTGTGTCCGCCTGTACCAGTAGGGAATTGGCATATCATGTCCATTCCCTACTGGGCGAATGGCCAGGGGGAGGTTAGGGCTGTTAGCTCGGTAGCCGGAAGGCAGGGTATGCTGCCATGGAGTTGGCAGCTCTTGCACCTTCTGACGAGCTTCTGAGCGTCCTAATGAATGGTCGGCCAATAATACCGTTGGAGCAGTGCCTTTGGACTAAGGTGCAGGCCCCTTGATGCGCACCGCCGACCCCTTCACGAATCTCACGGAGGACGTAGTCGGCTTTGTGGGGGTCGACGCACCGAAGCAGGGGTTGAGTGAAGGATTTCATGTAGAGGTTCCTATTGCTTTAGACAAAATGGCGGGCTTTGGATCGGATACGGTGGGATTCCCCTCGATCTTTTGGGAGCGTACCCTCCCTCAGGAATTCTACGAGGGGCTTCCTCCAATCCCGGTCTTCTTCTCGGGCAGTGTAAACCTGAAGTGACGTTGCTCCGTCTTCCACGCTGGGCCGCGGCAAGACCTCGAAGAGGATATTTCTCTTGTTATTGGCCGTATAGGATGAAGCCAGCTTGCTCAGGGCGTCGGCCTGGGCGTTTAGGTGCCTGGGGATCTGCTCCACTTCGACTTCATAGAAGTCCTTCCGTAGTCTTCTTACCTAGGCTAAATACTTTACCATCAGAGACTCCCGTTCCTCGAAACGGCCGGTCACTTGGCCAACGACCAGGGCGGAGTCACTGCGGATCCTTATTGTCTTCAGCCCCACTCCGGAGGCTATTCGAAGTCCAGCTAGCAAGGCCTCCTACTCCGCGGCGTTGTTTGAGGCTTTGAACCCGAGCTTCAAATAATACTCCATCTCTGCCTCATTTGGGCCTTGAATGATGAGGCCGGCACCACAGCCGTCCTCGGTCGATGACCCGTTGACGTAAATGACCCAATCTGGGATGGAGTCGGGCCTTTCTTCGATCGAGGGTTGAGATCCGTGGGTCGGCACGGACACTGCCTCCTTGTTAGGGATAGTGAATTCAAAGATAAAATCGGCGAGGACTTGTGCCTTGATAGCTTGCCTCGGGCGGTATTTGATGTCGAATTGGGACAACTCCCACCTCCACTTCTCCAAACGACCAGAAGACTCGGGGGAGGCGAGAATAGCCCCTAAAGGGCGTTCGGTGAGGACGAGGATGGTGTGCGACTGGAAATAGTGCCGTAGTTTCCTCGAGGCCACGATGAGTGCCAAGAAAATATTCTCTATGGCCGGGTACCTTGTTTCCGCGTCCTTGAAGACATGGCTTACATATTAGACCGTCTTCTGGACTCCCTCGACTTCTCGGACGAGCAACGAACCTGCAGGTTGATCAGACACCGCCAGATACAGCGATAGCTCATCTCCTTCAACTGGCTGGGTGGGCAGTGTGGGAGTCATCAGGTGTACTTTTAATTGCTCGAAAGCGATCTGGCACTCCTCCGACCATTCGAACCTTAGGATCTTCCTCAGGGCTTTGAAGAATGGGAGGCATTTTTCTCCGGATCGTGACATGAAGCGGCTCAGGGCGGCTACCCTCCCTATGAGCCGCATGATTTCGACGTTGGTCTTGGGCGCGACCATGTTGAGGATGGCACTAATTTTCTCCGGGTTAACCTCGATTCCTCGGTGGGTGACCATGAACCCGAGGAACTTTCCACCAGTGACCCCGAACGCGCACTTGGCGGGGTTCAGTTTCATTTTGTATTTGCGGAGGACATCGAAAGCCTCGCTCAGATCTTTGGCGTGCTGATTTGACGAGGTCGATTTGACGAGCATGTCATCAACGTAAACCTCCATGTTCCAGCCGATCTGTAACATTTTAAAAATTGTTTAGGAGAATTTTCCGATAATTGGTGAAATAATACGTGTTTTCCGTAAAAATCAAGATATAATTATTTTTCAACATAGACTCAATTATACCTATTTTAGCTATGTAATTGCTAGTATTTGGTATTTATTTTGTCACTTATAAATTATTAGTTTACTTAAATATTTTTCCTTAATTAATTATTTTAATGTTATTTTAAGCTTTCACTTATACATTTAATTAGTATAAATTACAAATGATCATGTGTTAATTACACAAATGTGAACCATGACAACCTAGAATCTAGTTTGTAACATGTTTCCTTTTTCTCCATTTGTCTCCATGCTTCTTGTAAATTCTAGGATGAATTTTAATTAGAAAAATGATATAATTTTGAATAAGTTAATATATGATATGATGGGGGGATGTTTCTACACACACCCACACACCTCACTCTCCCCTCATTTTCTGGCCGAGACCCCTAGCTGCCCCCTTCCCCATTTCTCCACTTCATCTCCTCTAAAAAATTCTTCATTTTTGCTTCAAAAATCTACACAAAACCTCATTAATTCCTAGTTAAACCTTCATCCATTTTTCTTTGGCCCAAACTAGCTTGGATCTAGGAGCAAGGAAGCAATTTGGGAGGCTAAGTTTACATGTTAGATCTCAAAATTTGTGAGGTATAAATCTTAACCCTCTGGTTTAATTGTTGGTTAATTACTTTAATCTAGCTTATTTAGGTTTTAAATTGGTTCTAATTGCAAGATTGTGATTGTAAAGAGAAGGGTTTGAACTCAAGTTAGGGTTTTATCACTTGATTATGGTTATAATGTGTAGTTTAATATCTTAAGACTTGCTAAATCTAGTCTAGTTGTAATTTGCAAACTGTTATTTTTAAATTATCTTAATTAAACATTTTTGCAAACTAATTTCATGTTTAATCTAAAGTAGGTGAGATTAAAATCTATTTATTAATTGTGTAGCCTAATTAAGATATTAAATAAACATTGTGGCCACTAGTTTTGTTAAAACATTTAGATTTGCGCTAAAATGGTTAGGTGATGCTTACTAGGTTTTTGGAATAAATCGATTTTGATTAAGTTTGAGGTTTTGATGATTTAATACCTATTTTCTAAAATATTTAGTGTGTTGTGAATGCGCGACGGGTACGATTGGGTTCTAGGCTTGGTAGTTGTCACGTATTGCGACCCTAGTTGTGGTTTGTGGCGTTGTCGTGAGCGCGTTTTGTGCACCAAGTGCGTACGCGTCTAGTTAGTGCACGTGGTTGACTTGCATTGTTGGTGTCCGCGACTATTTATATAACTATCCTCTTATTTACTTGTGCGCGATTCTAGGATAGGGTGCAGAGGCGTCGGACGTGGCGCGGAAAGTCAAGGCTGAGATCGGATCAGATTAGCCAAGGTGTCCCGGTGAGTAGATGTACACATCTATGGGGGGATCGTCTAGATGGCGCGAGGCGCCCGATAGTCAGGATTACCAGTAGTGCTTGTATTTATATGCGTAGTCTCCTAGTCATTCATCTCAATGCATTGCATCATCTTATATATATGATATTATCTCATAGGACACTTGCACCATTACCATTGGACCATGCTGCACGTGCACTATTTTATGTGACACACACGCCATTAGTAATTGCTATGTCACGAACACTATAGAACTTGCTTAGAATCAGTATCTGTGTATTTGCATCATATATGATCTATAGACTTGTACTTGTATATTCATTTCATTAAGATGGATACGTAGGATTGTTAGTCATATATACATAATTCATTGCATCATGATTCATTCATAACTTCTGGCCGTACTTCGCATGGTATATACTACCGTATCATAGACTTCCAACATCATCGACATGTTTACATATTGTGATTTTTCTTGAGAATTTCAGTACTTATGAGATTTCTGGATTTTAGGGAAATCCGCAAGAATTTTATAAACCTATTATCTTTTTAAAATAGAAATTTGCGGTTTTCTCGTGATATGATGTATGTGGCGTCCACCATGTGTTATCTCGGTTCTTGAGCTGTATCATATACCCGATTCGGGAAGGGGGATGCACCGTCTGCATGTACATGGTGGACCTGGTATGGTACCCCGGGGCGAGATAGTTTTCGTGGGGATGACGATGAGCCCGGCAGGGGAGCATTTCCGACCGGTTATTATTGACGTGGAGGATATCCGGAGGATACCGACCGTAGTCGTGTGATTTGATGATATGGGTCGATCCGGACTGACGGAGCCCGAGATATTGAGATATTGAAACATTGAGATATTGAGATATTAAGACGTTTAGATATAGAGATATTGAGACATTGAGATATTGGGATATATATATATATATATATATATATATATATATATTGTGTCGATGCTTGACACGGATTTTCTGTTGATTTCATTGATGATACTTCAGTTTATTGCACAGAGGTTTTTCTAAGATAAGAATAAAGATTTTCTCATACCATACTTGTTTAGGCTTCGTGTTTGATTATGCATTCATGTTGCATTCATGCTAGTACATCGTATCATACCGATATGCGTAGGTTGTGGAACCCCGGCACATAGATTTCTCAATCCAAAATTGTTGCGTGCATGCTTACGATAGCCATTTTAGATGTTACTTACTACTCACGAGTTGGCAACTCACCCCCGTTGTGCCATAGTATCTTGCAGGTTCGACCCGTCAGCGCACTAGCGGCGGGTGTACTTCCTCTTTTTGCTTCATCGCATCGATTTGCAGCTTTGCTCATAGGTGGGTTGCGAGGATACTTTTGTTCCATCTTGTATTATCATTTGTATCTAATATGCTCCATCTACTCTTGTATATTGGACTAGACGGTGAGACTCGTGAGACTTGTATCTGTGGTATTTGGTGTCGATGCTCACTTGAGCCGACGTGGTATTTTTCTTATTTCTTGCTTTCAGATACTTATTGTGCACTTTATGATATATATTTATTGCATGTGGTTGTGATTCCGCCATTGGCGAAGAGCCAGCTCCTACCTGTGGATGCCTTTATTCATTATATATATTTATTTTGATGTGTTGTACCCGTTTGGGGGCAGTATTTATAAAGGAGACTCTGCCGAAATTTTTGGGAAATTTGATGCATTAAAATGTTTTAAGGTGACTTTATTTTTTTTTTTAAAAATCTTCTTTTTAAGTTAAGTTTTCCTTCACTCTATTTTTTTAAATGGTTTAGATTTCTGGGCTTTGGCTTACTTAGATTACGTTACGCCTTTAGACGTTGCGTAATTTAAGTGCCAGTCACGTTCCGTACATTTGAGTCGTGACAAAGTTGGTATCAGAGCGATAGGTTTTACCTTTCTGAGTGTAGGATGATCTTTGGTAGATGGAGTAGGTGACTTAAGCAGAGTGGCGTAGCGTGTGTATATTCCATGGCATACTTACGATACGGTACTCCGCCTAAGTGACCTTAGGATATATATTGCTCGTGTTTCCTTCCTTGATTTCGGAAACCCTTTGATTCGATCGCAATGTTCCTATCAATCCCGTTTCTTGTTCCAGCCACTATGCCGCCGGAGACTACGAGGGTCAGAGGGCTGCCGCCAGAGATGAGATTAGAGTAGGCTCGTTTGAGACGAGGACCGATCAGGGCGGTACGACTACCCCTCAGGGACAGAGTGATCCGCCTTCTCCAGGCTGGATAGCTAGGCTGGAGTCGAGTATTCAGGACTTGTGACAGATGGTTGGATTGTTAAGTTGAGGTTATCCGAGCTCCGAGAGTAGAGCCGATGCTGTCCTTCCTATTTCGGGGACTGTGATTATACCTGCTTCTCAAGCAGCTGTTTCTGTTGTTACCGAGATTATTTCCGTATCCTTACAGGAGTTTTTTAGGCTGAAGCCTCCGGTTTTCACCGGTACAGATGCAGTGAAGGATCCGCAGACAATCCCCGACAGGATGGATAGGATTTGTCGTTCACAGAGATGTTCTGACGAGATATGGATTGAGCTTCCGAGTTTTCGTCTAGAGAGGTCTTGCTTAGACGTGGTGAGAGTCGGTCAAGAGAGGCCGAGCTGCAGATCTATCTCTTATGACTTGGGATGAATTCATAGCTGTATTTCTTGCTCGTTTCCTTCCGAAGAGCGTTCGAGATGTCCGAGCTCGTAGTTTTGAGTCTTTGTGCAAGACTCCAGGGATGACAGTGTCCGAGTATGACATTTAGTTTACTTAGCGGTCCGATAGGCTCCTTACCTGGTGGACACTGAAGAGAAACGGATAAAGGGGTTCGTGTGGAGATTGGACATGCAGTTATTTCTTGCTATTGGTGCCCAACATTTTAACACTTACACCGCTGCTATGAACGCAACCTTAATGTTGGAGGAGCGTATTTCTAAGACTTCAGTTGTTTCTGGACCAAAGCGGAATTGTACCGGTATGCCAGCTTAGAGGCGGTTAGATAGACGCTGTTGTGACAGGTATTCTTTCCGTGTTTTCTTCCGATGCGTATCTCTTTCTGGTGTTGTTTGAAATGGTATCCACATACTTTGTATCGAAGTCTAGCCAATAGTAGTCCTTGCTAAATCAGCCACTTGTTGTGATTTCTTCCGTAGGCTAATCTTTTGTCGCTCGATATGTTTCTCATTCGTGTTTGTTTTGTTCGTATCGGAGATAGGGATTTTTCTGTCAATTCAATTCTTCTCGATATGTTAGACCTTGACGTTCTTCTATGCATGGATTGGTATGCCACGTGTTATGCATCCGTAGACTGCCGTGAGAAGGCAGTTGATTTAGTTTTCCGAGTGAGCCAGTTCTTGTTTTTCGGGAGACCGTAGCGTCACCTTTCCCAGTTTGATTTCTTCTCTTCGCGCTACTCCGTTCTTGAGGAAAGGATGTCAGGGATTCTTAGCATATGTTTGTGATGTTAGAGCCGCAGAGGTCCCGTTGGACCAGGTCCCGATTGTGAGGGAATTTCAAGATGTCTTTCCTTACAAGTTGCTTGGTTTGTCGCCAGAGCGCGATATTGAGTTTTGCTTTGACTTGATTCCCGGCACAGAGCCTTTTTCTATACCGCCATATCGGATGGACCTGACGGAGCTTAAAGAACTGAAGGATCAATTGCAAGATTTGTTGGATAAAAGGGCTTGTTCGTCCGAGTGTGTCACCTTGGGGAACTCTTGTCCTGTTCGTCAAGAAGAAAGACGGTAGTTTGCGTTTGTGCATCGGTTATCGTCAGTTGAATTGAGATACTGTGCGGAACAGATATCTCTTACCTCGTATTGATGATTTGTTCGACCAGCTCCTGGGTGCGGGACATGTTAGTTGTATATATGCCCTAGAGGCCATTGTTGTACATATGATGTATATTATAGTGGATGCTTGGATATATATAGAGAGGACTTTCTTGCTCGATATGATAGCATGCTATCTGGTTTCACTTTGTCTTAACATGTTGACTTGTATTGGTTTACTGTCTTGCTCTCACATGTTGATAAAGCCCTTAGGATATATACTTGACTACTAGGACTATGATGAGATCATACTAGTGGGGCCAGGGTAGTCAACGAGTACATCTTATAACTGTTCCTAGTCCTGGGAGTATCGAGACAGGGCATTGATACTCCAGTGTAGACTAGAGTATACGCATCTTGACCCATATGATGGGCGATGGATGATCCCATATCCGTCGGTGTTTCACATCAAAGATGGTGTATGGGTGCTCAGTGGAGACTGGGTACACTGAACGGACTCGCCGAGAACTCCTAGATGGTATTATACCTATCGTCAGATAGCAGTTCTCCGGTGACACTGGTACAGGTTAGTCTGTAGACCCGAGATCGTCATAGAGTCTTGTGTGATTCCCACTGTGCTTTGATTTCCACCTTACTACGTCCAAGAGGGCGTGCAAAATGGTGGCTTTTGGGTACAGTCCCGAATCACATGGAGGCAATGAGCGATAGGAGGGGCTTCACCTCTCCCAGTATAGGGAGTTGATGTTGTGCTGTGTTCGATTGGATATAACTGGAAGTCCCTGGCCAGGGCTGATATGGAGTTCTACTGGTAAGAGTTATCAGTAGTTTCTCGACCTGTTATGAGCCTCATATCGACACGACTTATCGGTTACTGGGGTCTGACGTTTACCACCCATAGACTTGATATGCGACATATAAGACGAAGAGACCGGACTGTACGGTAGTGTTACTGAATGGATTCACGGGAGTTTTGACAGCTTCGCTGGTTTTCTTCCGATCGCTCAATACCCGGGTGGCCGTTACGTTTAGCTGACCGCTTGCGGCTTGTGGGTGTTTGATATGATCATCACCCACTGCCGGCGTATTGACGAGTCTTAGAGTCCCACATAGGAGTTTCCTAGCTCAGGCGAAACGATGTGGTGTGCATATGAGATATGCGCGAGGACCCGATTGAATGCGAGTATGTAATACCGTATGTTAATCGGGCTTTTTTCTTTTGGTCGGGTCATATGTGCTATGACCGGATTGTTAAATCAAGTGTTGGTTTAACATTTGACTTTTAGTTTAATTCTTTATTTAAACCTTTTTCTTTAAAGAAGTTGTATGCATGCATTTATGTACATGTTGATGTGCATGGACACATACATACTTACATGGATAGTTATCATGGTTGATGATACACTATATGGTGGCAATGCAAGACTCACATGGTTGTTAATATATATATATATATATATATATATATATATATATATATATATATATATATTCATTTTTGTGTTAAATTTAAAGCTAATTCACTCATGGTTAATGTTTATCTTGTTTTGACTTTTTGACCATTCTTGACCAAACACTTAACCATGAGTTAATTCTCTTTTGGACTTTAACTCAATCTAAAATATTTAAGATATTAATTAACCATGGTTTGAGGAGAGAATGATTTAATATGATTATTTCATTCTCATCTCAATTTAGTTCATTATTCATCACAAAAGAAAAGAGCTTGACCTTTGCCATCATCTTCTTATTCCACTCTCTCTTGATATTTCATTTGAGTGAGTTAGTAAAAAAGAAAGGGTTTTTATTAGAGAATATAAACCACCTCATCATTCTACACACATCTAGCCCATTTGTGTAGGGTGTTTTGCTACAGTTCATCATGGATCAAGTAAAGCAAGGAGCTTTGGGCAAAGGGACTTCGGGTAGATCATCATGGACTTGGAAGGTTGCTAGCGATCTATTCCAAACTCTCAAAGGTCCAAGGAGTCACCAAAGAGAGACTACAAAGGTTGTAATCTCTACTTTTAGTGATAGATTGTTCTTTCTATTTGTTACTTGTGTTGTTACCCTAAATATTCTAGCAAAGAGTCATTGTTTGTTTACTTTGCACCTCTCTAAATTTTAAATTGGCATGAGCGATGCTACCAAACCCTAGACTAGGTGCAAGGGAAACCCAACAGTGGTATCAGTGCCAAGCTAAAATTTTAGACACGGTGTTATTATAAATACGAAAACGAAATCGACTCCGAAAAATACGGTATTATGGAACCCTAAAAATGCTTTTTGGAAATTTTCTAAAAAGTGCTTAAAATTTTTTCAAACAGGTACAAAATGGAGTATGGGAAAACATAAGAACACAGGTGAAATACGGGTGCTTGTGCTCGGATTTTGGCCGAGCACAAGGCCCCAGAATCCAGCCTGGCCGGTCCCCTACCCCCTGTGCACCCTTGTTTCTCCTGTGCTCTGTTGTTTGCAAATTGGGGTTTCTAATATTGTTTGTGTTGCCCAATTTTCATGTGATGATTATTTTGACCTAGGGATAATTCGTGGTGCTTCATAGTCGTATTATTTAACACTGTATTGGTAACCTTGACAATATTTAGCAGTTCGATCGAACTTCGAACACCACATTTTGTACCCCGCTGAAATTTCCATGTGTTGTAATTTCCGAAGTTGATTATATTCGTAAAATCGTGCAAGTACCCCTATGGACCCTCTAGAAGAATATAATAACCTTAACTCGATTCTATGCCCATGGAACCGCGTTCGAACCTTCGGGTTTGCCGTAGTTCCGTGGTGTCATAGGTAAGGCGTTGGTTAACTCCTTCTACAGCTAGACCATAGACACTGTGTCACGATTTTTAAGTATTTTGACTTTGCTCAAGTGTTGAGCTCACGGGGGTAATTTGTGAGTGTATGTTGATTCGATCGAAATGTTAAACATTGTCTTGATATATCTGTAATGTGATACAATATGTGGAATTCATAGAGTTAGGCATGAAATCCGCAATATGTGATATTTTGGGTTTACGATGTCTAAGGTGATTTTGGATTCCAAATATTGTAGTTTTTCACTTTCGTTTCTGCGACCGTAAGTATAGTATGTGGGGTATTGCCGGCTTCGTTGCTATATATCAACGACAATCGGGATACGCATACTTGCTTACGTTGATGATATGAGATATTATGTGTTGCTGTGATATGTTATATTGGATCGTTGTGTTCTGAATAGCCGGGGGTTTTATGTGAGATGAGGGTTCTTTTTCATTCATGTAAAATTCATTGTATGTAATATTCTTTTATTGGGGCACTTCCAGGTTGAGGATGATGTTACCATTGTATATTATTTACTTTTCCGCATTAGGATAGACCCAAGGCGGGGAGCACAAGTAACCGGGTTCTAGGGTCCAGTGGTAGGCCATCTCGAGGAGTCGGGACCGGGTCTCCTAACCCTAGAATTGGAAGGGTTGCTTGCCGCTCTCGTAGGGGTCTAGAGATGTGGGTTTGGCTATTCGTCGCGACCGTGGAATCCGTGTTTTATACAGGCTCGAAATAAAACACGGACCACCTAGTATATCCAATATTTCATATGTTTCTTCTGCTGCTGATATACTGTGATGTGATCATATTATATGCGTGAGATGAATGCTTTATTATTTTATATATATGATATATAATAAACGTTGCTTAAGTTTTACACCCGCGCTAGTCCCGTCCCGGTATGCCGTTAGTTAAGTAACCTAACGGTGCATAACGGAACATTGTAGCGAATATAGATGGCATAAGCGTATGTTGTATTTTCGTTTCTTCTGTGATGCTTAGGAAGCATAAATGATGGGATTTATTAATGAGATTAATAAAAGAAAAGAAACCTATAAGATGTTGTAGAATCAAATTTTCAAAAAGGGTAGCTACAGTTTTTGCTTTGCATAGTGGTATATGTGATATACCCTGCACCTTATTCGATGAGGAAAGAGTCGAGATCCTTTCACCGGGAGTGACCTCTTTAGCAAAACTGGCAGATGCTACAAACTCACGGTTTAGTTTTTGATTGCTCCTATAGTTCTTGCTTTGCACAGCGGTATTTGTGAAATATCCAGCACCTTATTCGATAAGGAAAGAGCCGAGATCCCTTCACCGGGAGTGACCTCTTTAGCGAAACTAGAAAAGCCTAAAAAACACTCCTTTTCAAAATCACTTGTTTGTACAACGATATCAAGTTCATTACGCAAATGGTTTTCTGAAAAACCTGTGTAGCCCTCCGTCATTTCAGATAAAAATTATTTAGTATTCGTGCTGCGTTTGTTGACCTCTGTCAAGGCATAGTGTGCGGTAGCTAATTAGTACTTATCTGTAAAGCATGTGATGAGATTGGATTAGGGTAGTCGTATGACCTTGTTGACCTCTGTCAAGAGTCATGCTGGTGGGTTTGATTCAATCAAGAAATGACGGGTTGAACTTGACTAGTGCACTATGGTTTGGTTACCTCTGTCAAGGTCATAGCACACTAGGGGCAAAAGTATTATCGAGAATTTCAAGAGTTGAAATTTGCAATGAGATTGCATACCTCCTATGAGATAGTTGGATCCCGATACCCACTGTGAGTAAGAGTTATTCCTGGAAGAATTTTACACAGGACAATTAGCCGATCAAGTAGGTGTCTAGAAAGGTGTTAACGGGGTTATGCTTCTGGGAAAACGAGGTTTATTCTAATTAGGTCCGTGCGAAAGCACGGAGACCTCCCTCAAAGTACCAACACTGGCCTAGCTGAAAGATTGGCGAACTTGTAAAGTGTGATTAATCCCGGCTAGTCTTACCTTTTAGGGTTTAAAGGAAGATTTGATGAAAACAGTGGGAGCCATCCTGATTAGATAAGATAATAACCAATCTAATCTTGAAAGAGCATACGCTAAAGTGTTTTCTTCTCTCTCTCTCCAGGTAGCGACCATGTCAGGCCTTAATCAAGATAATAATATGGATGTATTGACCAAACCCGCTTATTATACTGAGCAGGGGAACGTTGGTCCCGCTCCAACTTATAATTGTTATAAGACAAAGCTGGAATTAGGAGAATATCCGAATTCTCACGCCGCCCAAATAAAGAATATGCATGCTGATGCGTCTTCTTCTGGTGTGTTTGTTATCGAGAACTGTTTCTCAGTTCACTCTACGTCCTGGGTATTAGATACCGGATCAGGATCCCATATATGTAATATGTTGCATGGGCTACGGAGAGGTAGGGATCTGGGAGAGGGTTATCATTCCATAAGAGTAGGGAATAGTGCAAATGTTGCAGCCAAAGCAGTTGGCGAATATCACCTTGTATTACCAAATGGTAATACATTGATTCTGAACGAATGCTATTACATTCCGACCCTGATATGCAATCTTATATCAGTATCTTTATTGAGCAAAGAGTGATATAATTTTATAGTATAGGATAATGTTATGAACATCTTCCTGAATCAAAAGTTGATTGGATTAGGCTCGTTAAATAATGACATATATATTCTCAATCAAACTACAATATTTAATGTGCAAAACACACACAAGAGGAAGAGTTCAGAAATGAATGAATCCTTCTTATGGCATTGTAGACTAGGCCATATCAATGCGACACGACTAGCCAAGTTGCATAACGATGGATATTTGAATCCGTTCGAATTTTCATCTTATGACACTTTCCAGTCATGTCTCAAAGGCAAGATGACCAAAACTCCGTTTAGTGGACACGGAGAAAGAGCTATGGAACTCTTGGGACTAATACATAGTGATATATGTGGTCCCATGTCTACACATGCCTGGGATGGTTCCTCATACTTCATTACATTCACTGACGCTCTCTCAAGATACGGACATGTGTTCCTGTTGAAACACAAGTCTGAAGCTTTTGAGAAATTCAGAGAATATAAGAACGAAGTAGAGAACCAAAAGGGTAAAAGTATTAAAATCCTTCGATCTGATCGAGGAGGAGAATACTTGAGCAATGAGTTCCGGTATTATCTAAAAGAGAATGGGATTCTCTCTCAGCTTACTCCACCGTATACACCACAGCACAACGGTGTATCGGAACGGATGAATCGTACCCTATTAGATATGGTGCGCTCTATGATGAGCACCGCTGAGTTACTTATTTCCTTTTGGGGGTATGCGCTTGAAGCAGCAGCATACCTATTGAATCAGGTTCCATCAAAATCTGTGCCTACCACACCATATGAGATATGGAGTGGGAAGAGACCATGTCTTAAACGAGTTAAGATATGGGGTTATCCAGCCTATGTCAAAATGCAAAATCAGGACAAACTCGAGGCACGATCAGTTCTTTGTAAGTTTGTAGGATATCCTAAACATTCGAATGGATATCTATTCTACCACAGTGAACAACAAAAGGTGTTTGTTGCTTAACATGCAACCTTTTTAGAAAAGGAATTTCTTGCAAAAGAAATTGGTGGCGAATAGGTAGAGCTGGAAGAAGTTCCAACAAAACAAACTGCAACTGAAGATTTAGTGGAACCAGAGGATTCAGTAGTTCCTGATGAATCCCAGCCTCTCCGCCGATCTGGTAGGGTTCCTCATCCACATGAGAGATACTACGGTTTTCTCATTGATGGTGGAAGCGAGGATTGCATCATGAAAGATGATGACCCGACTAGCTTCGAGCAGGCCATCATGAGTGGAGACTCTGTGAAGTGGCTGGATGCAATGCGCTCTGAGATGGAATCCATGTACACCAACAAAGTATGGACTTTGGAAGTTGCTCCTGAAGGGGCAAAACCCATTGGGAGCAAGTGGATCTTTAAGAAGAAACTTGGTGTAGATGGAAAAATTGAGACTTTTAAAGCTAGACTTGTTCCAAAGGGTTTTCGTCAACGACCGGGTGTGGATTATGACGAAACCTTTTCTCTAGTGGCTATGCTTAAATCCATCCGGATCCTGCTTTCCATTGCTGCATACCATGACTACGAAATCTGGCAGATGGATATTAAGACCGCCTTTCTAAATGGTGATTTAGAAGAGTGCATGTACATGACTCAGCCAGAGGGCTTCGTAGATAGTGGGAGCAGCGGAAAGGTGTGCAAGCTGCTTAAATCCATTTATGGGTTAAAGCAAGTATCGCGGAGTTGGAACATCTGCTTTGATGTGGTAGTCAAAGAGTTTGACTTCATCAAGAACGTAGATGAACCTTGTATCTACAAGAAGGTTGCAGAGAGTAAGGTTGTCTTCCTCGTATTGTACGTGGATGACGTACTCTTGATAGGAAATGATGTTCCTATGCTGCACTCGGTCAAGCTCTTCTTATCATATAGATTCTCAATGAAAGATCTAGGTGATGCCTCCTGCATTTTAGGGATTAAGATCTATAGAGATAGATCTAAATGGATATTGGGATTATCCCAATCTAGGTACATTCACACCATACTAACAAGGTTTAGTATGGAAGAATCCAAGCATGGGAACCAGCCCACGATCTCTAGACTCACTCTCTCCAAAGAGATGTCTCCTAAGACTGATTTGGAGAGAGCTCGCATGCAAGGGATACCCTATGCTTCGGCAGTAAGCTCTATCATGTACGCGATGCTATGTACCAGACCCGATGTAGCATACTCACTTAGTGTAGTGAATAGGTATCAAGCAGATCCAGGAGAGAGTCACTGGACAGCTGTGAAGAACATTCTCAAGTACTTGGAAATGACTAAGGAGATATTCTTGGTGTATGGTAACGGAGAACTACAGGTGGAGTCCTTTACCAATTCAAGCTTCTAAAGTGATAAGGACGACTCTAAGTCGCACTCGGGATTTTTCTTCACCAAAAATGGAGGGGCGGTTTGTTGGAAGAATTCCAAGCAAGAAACCATGGCAGACTCAACGATGGAGGCTGAATACATCGCTGCCAACGATGCTGCCAAAGAGGCTGTCTGGATGAAGAAGTTCATCACTGAACTTGGTGTGGTTCCGTCCATTGAGCATCCAATACCATTGATCGCCGCGAGATCGAGGTCAGGAGAGTTGACATGAAGGACAACACTGCGGATCTACTCATGAAGGCCATACCCCAGATACAATTTGAGAGACTCTTCGGGATGTTGGGTATGAGATACTACAACAGCTGGCCTTAGTGCAAGTGGGAGATTGTTAGTTGTATATATGCTCTAGAGGCCATTGTTGTACATATGATGTATATTATAGCGGATGCTTGGATGTATATAGAGAGGACTTTCTTGCTCGATATGATAGTATGCTATCTGGTTTCACTTTGTCTTAACATGTTGACTTGTATTAGTTTACTGTCTTGCTCTCACATGTTGATAAAGCCCTTAGGATATGTACTTGACTACTAGGACTATGATGAGATCATACTAGTGAGGCCAGGGTAGTCAACGAGTACATCCTATAACTGTTCCTAGTCATAGGAGTATCGAGACATGGCATCGATACTCCAGTGTAGACTAGCGTATACGCATCTTGACCCATATGATGGGCGATGGATGATCCTATATCCATCGATGTTTGACATTAAAGATGGTGTACGGGTGCTCAGTGGAGACTGGGTACATTGAACGGACTCGCCGAGAACTCCTAGATGGTATTATACCTATCGTCAGATAGCATTTCTCCGGTGACACTGGTACAGGTTAGTCTGTAGACCCGAGATCGTCATAGAGTCTTGTGTGATTCCCACTGTGCTTTGATTTCCACCTTACCACGTCCAAGAGGGTATGCAAAACGGTGGCTTTTGGGTACAATCCCGAATCACATGGAGGCAATGAGCAATAAGAGGGGTTTCGTCTCTCCCGGTATAGGGAGTTGATGTTGTGTTGTGTTCGATTGGCTATAACTGGAAGTCCCTGGCCAGGGCTGATATGGAGTGCTACTGGTAAGAGTTATCAGTAGTTTCTCAACCTGTTATGAGCCTCATATCGACACGACTTATCGGTTATTGGGGTCTGACGTTTACCACCCCTAGACTTGATATGCGACATATGAGACGAAGAGACCGGACTGTACGGTAGTGTTATTGAATGGATTCACGGGAGTTTTGACAGCTTCGCTGGTTTTCTTCCGATCGCTCAATACCCGAGTGGCCGTTACGTTTAGCTGACCGCTTGTGGCTTATGGGCGTTTGATATGATCATCACCCACTGTCGGCGTATTGACGAGTCTTAGAGTCCCACATAGGAGTTTCCTAGCTCAGGCGAAACGATGTGGTGTGCATATGAGATATGCGCGGGGACCCGATTGAATGTGAGTATGTAATACCGTATATTAATCGGGAGTTTTTCTATTGGTCGGGTCATATGTGATATGACCGGATTGTTAAATCAAGTGTTGATTTAACATTTGACTTTTAGTTTAATTCTTTATTTAAACCTTTTTCTTTAAAGAAGTTGTATGCATGCATGTATGCACATGTTGATGTGCATGGACATATGCATACATACATGGATAGTTATCATGGTTGATGATACACTATATGGTGGAAATGCAAGAGTCACATGGTTATTAATATATATATATATATATATATATATATATATATATATTTATTCATTTTTGAGTTAAATTTAAAGATAATTCACTCATGGTTAACGTTTATCTTGTTTTGACTTTTTGACCATTCTTGACCTAACACCTAACCATGAGTTAATTCTCTTTTGGACTTTAACTCAATCTAAAATATCTAAGATATTAATTAACCATGGTTTGAGGAGAGAATGATTTAATATGATTATTTCATTCTCATCTCAATTTAGTTCATTATTCATCACAAAAGAAAATAGCTTGACCTTTGCCATCATCTTCTTCTTCCTCTCTTTCTTGATATTTCATTTGAGTGAGTTAGTAAAAAAGAAAGGGTTTTGATTAGAGAATACAAACAACCTCATCATTATACACACATCTAGCCCATCTGTGTAGGGTGTTTTGCGACACTTCATCATGGATCAAGTAAAGTAAGGAGCTTTGGGTAAAGAGACTTCGGGTGGATCATCATGGACTTGGAAGCTTGCTAGCGATCCATTCCAAACTCTCAAAGGTCCAAGGAGTCACCAAAGAGAGACTACAAAGGTTGTAATCTCTACTTTTAGTGATAGATTGTTCTTTCTATGTGTTACTTGTGTTGTTACCCTAAATATTCTAGCAAAGATTCATGGTTTGTTTGCTTTGCACTAAATTTTAAATTGGCATGAGTGATGCTACCAAACCCTAGACTAGGTGCAAGGGAAACCCAACAGGACATTTCTTGAAGTTTACCTTGCGATCAGGTTACTATTAGTTGCGGGTTTGAGAGGATGATATTCCGAAGGCTGCTTTTCGCACACGTTACGGGCGTTATGAGTCTTGGTGATGTCGTTCGAGCTCACTAATGCCCCAGCAACATTTATGGACTTGATGAACCGTATATTCAGGCCGTTTCTTGATCAGTCTATCATCGTGTTCATTGAGGACACCCTAGTATACTTTTGGAAGCCGAGTGGAGCCTGGACAATATTTGTGGATTTCGTTGCAGACTTTGAGGGAGCGCCAGCTATTCACTAAATTATCCAAGAGTGTTTTCTGGATGGATAGTGTTAACTTCTTGGGTCACGTAGTACGAGAGATGTTAAGTATAGAACGGAAGAAGATCGAGGCCGTTCAGCACTGGCCCAGACATGTATCAGTGACGGAGGTTCGCAGCTTTTTGGGGTTTGGACGGATACTATCGACATTTCATACATGATTTTTCTCATATAGCTACAGCGTTGACCGGGTTGACCCAGAAGGGAGTTCCTTTTCTTTGGACCGAGGCATGCGAGCAGGGCTTTCAACAGTTTAAGACTCGTTTGATTACGGCACCGGTATTATCTTTGCCTTTAGGATCCGACGGTTTTGTTGGTTATTGCGATGCTTCTCGGCAGTTGAAGAAGCACGAGCAGAATTCTCCCACGCATGACATAGAGATGGCTTCGGTGGTTTTTACACTTAAGGTCTGGAGACACTACAACTTTCAGCAGCGAGATTTGAAATTTAAACATCGCAGTTGGATGGAGCTAGTGAAAGACTATGACGGCGAGATTCTTTATCATTCGGGCAAGGAGAATGTTGTGGTAGATGCTTTGAGTCGGAGGCCCGGAGGTAGCTTTTCTTGTTTGAGCACAGTTCAGAGACAGTCGATGGCAAGTTAGCAGATTCTTGTGACGGCCGAGTATAGTTCGAGTTTACGTCGACCGGGGGACAACTTGACCGTGTCCTTGCACATCCATAGTTAATTGACCGTATCCGTGAGGCACTGTCCGATGACGTTAGTTTGTCAAAGATCATGGAACAAGTTCAACAGGGCAGAGATTCAGAATTCGTGATTGATGATCAGGGAGTACTACAATTTGGGACTCGATTGTGTATGCCAGTTTTCGAGGGACCAAGACGCGATATTTTTGTGGAGGCGCATCAATCAGCATATAATGTTCATCCGGGTTCCACCAAGATGCATTATGATTTGAGAGAAGTCCACTAGTGTGAAGGGATGAAGTGAGATGTCACAGATATTGTTTCGGGATGCTGACTTGTTAGCAAGTCAAGGCCGAGCTTTAGAGGCCAGCAGGAGAATTACAACCTTTGCCCATTCCGGAGTGGGAATGGGGACAGATCTCTATGGATTTTATCGTGGTTTTGCCTAGGATCAGTTAAGGGTATGACTTAATTTGGGGGATAGCAGACCGATTGATGAAAGCAGCTCACTTTCTGCCGGTCAAGACCATTTTCGGACTCGTCATTATGCTCAGATATAGTGTTGATGAGATTGTGCGACTACACGGAGTTCCGACTTGGATTGTGTATAAAAGAGGCACCCAGTTCACCAGCCGACTGTTATAGAAACTTTAGGTGACCTTGGACACCCCGATTGAGTTTCAGAATAGCTTTCCACCCGCAGACTGATGGTCAATCAGAGCGGACCATTCAGATTCTTGAGGACATGCTCCGAGCTTGCGTTCTAGATTTCGTGGCTGTTGGGATCGCCACTTGCCCTTGATAAAATTTTCCTATAATAACAGCTTCTAGGAAGTGATTTAGATGGCACCTTTTGAGGCGTTTTATGGGGAGAGATGTCGATCGCTCGTATGTTGGATAGAGCTCAATGAGAGCAGTATTTTGGGACCGCAGATTGTGCAGGAGACGACTGAGAAGATCCAGTTGATTCAAGATAGGATGAGAGCAGCCCAGAGCAGGCAGAAATCATATGCAGACCGACATCGGCGCAGACTTGAGTTCGTCGTTGTAGATCATGTTTTCTTGAAGGTTTCTCCGATGAAGGGCGTGTTGAGATTCGGAAAGAAAAGGAAAGCTTAGTTCTAGATTTGTGGGTTCCTTTGAGATTCTCGAGCGAATCGGCACAGTTGCTTATCGTTTAGCTCTTCCACTCAGCTTCCCAGATGTTCACCCCGTGTCTCATGTATCGATGCTCCGCAAGTACCTTCATGACCCCTCTCACGTAACACAGCATCAGACGATCCAGCTGGAGAGCAATCTTTCTTTCACAGAGCAGCCGATAGTCATTTTGTATCGGCAAGTGAAGAAACCGAGGTCCGAGGACATACCGACCGTAAAGGTTCTTTCGCACGGCTTGAATAGCGAAGAGGTCACGTAGGAAGCCGAGGTCGAGATGGGGAAGAAATATTCCTATCTCTTCGAAGGAACGTGTAGTTAGATTTTAAATTCGGGGACCGAATTTTTTTAAGGAGGGAAGATTGTAACGTTTTAAAAATCGATTAGGAGAATTTTCCGATAATCGGTGAAATAATACGTGTTTTCCGTAAAAATCAAGATATAATTATTTTTCAACATAAACTCAATTATACCTATTTTAGTTATGTAATTGCTAGTATTTGGTATATATTTAGTCACTTATAAATTGTTAGTTTACTTAAATATTTTCTCTTAATTAATTATTTTAATATTATTTTAATCTTTCACTTATAGATTTAATTAGTGTAAATTACAAATGATAATCGGTTAATTACATAAATGTATACCATGACAACCTATAATCTAGTTTGTAACTTGTTTCCTTTTTCTCCATTTGTCTCCATGCTTCTAGTAAATTCTAGGATGATTTTTAATTAGAAAAATGATATAATTTTGAATAAGTTAATATATGATATGATGGGGGGGATGTTTCTACACACACCTACACACCTCACACTCTCTCTCTTTCTCCCCTCATTTTCTGGCCGAGACCCCTAGCTGCCCCTTCCCTATTTCTCCACTTCATCTCCTCTCAAAAATTCTTCATTTTTGCTTCAAAAATCCATACAAAACCTCATTAATTCCTAGTTAAACCTTCATCCATTTTTCTTTGGCCCAAACTAGCTTGGATCTAGGAGCAAGGAAGCAATTTGGGAGGCTAAGTTTGCATGTTAGATCTCAAAATTTGTGAGGTATAAATCTTAACCCTATGGTTTAATTGTTGGTTAATTACTTTAATCTAGCTTATTTAGGTTTTAAATTGGTTCTAATTGCAAGATTGTGATTGTAAAGAGAAGGGTTTGAACTCAAGTTAGGGTTTTATCACTTAATTATGGTTATAATATGTAGTTTAACATCTTAAGACTTGCCAAATCTAGTCTAATTGTTAATTTGCAAATTGTTATTTTAAAATTATCTTAATTAAACAATTTTGCAAACTAATTTCATGTTTAATCTAAAGTAGGTGAGATTCAAATCTAGTTATTAATTGTGTAGCATAATTAAGATATTAAACGAACATTGTGGCCACTAGTTTCGTTAAAACATCTAGATTTGCGCTAAAATGGTTAGGTGATGCTTACTAGGTTTTTGAAATAAATCGATTTTGATTAAGTTTGAGCTTTTGATGATTTACTACCTATTTCCTAAAATATTTAGTGTGTTGTGAATGCGCGACGGGTACGATTGGGTTCTAGGCTTGGTAGTTGTCACGTATTGCGATCCTAGTTGTGGTTTGTGGCGTTGTCGTGAGTGTGTTTTGTGCACCAAGTGCGTGTGCGTCTAGTTAGTGCGCGTGGTTGACTTGTATTGTTGGTGTCCGTGACTATTTATATAACTATCCTCTTAATTACTTATGTTCGATTCTAGGATCGGGTGTAGAGGCGTCGGACGTGGCTCTGAAAGTCAAGGCTGAGATCGGATCAGATTAGCCGAGGCGTCCCGGTGAGTAGATATACACATCTATGGGGGGGATCGTCTGGATGGCGCGAGGCGCCCGATAGTCAGGATTACCAGTAGTGCTTGTATTTATATTCGTAGTCTCCTAGTCATTCATCTCATTGCATTGCATCATCTTATATATATATATGGTATTATCTCATAGGACACTTGCACCATTACCATTGGCCCATACCGCAAGTGCACTATTTTATGTGACACCACGCTATTGGTAATTGCTATGTCATGAACACTATAAAACTTGCTTAGAATCGGTATCTGTGCATTTGCATCATATATGATCTATAGACTTGTACTTGTATATTCATTTCATTAAGATGGATACGTAGGATTGTTAGTCATATATACATATCTCATTGCATCATGATTCATGCATAGCTTCTCGCCGTATTTCGCATGGTATATACTACCGTATCATAGACTTCCAACATCGTCGACATGTGTACATATTGTGATTTTTCCTGAGGATTTCAGTACTTATGAGATTTCTGGATTTTAGGGAAACCGCAAGAATTTTATAAACCTATTATCTTTTTAAAATAGAAATTTGCGATTTTCTCTGTTAGTGCATGTTGCATGCTCCCACAACTCTTGTGAGGCAGCGGAAGTGATAAACGAAAATTTTCTTTGCATACAACACGCACTTTCCATTAGATCTTGCCTAAACCATAACTAGAATACCCTAACAAGAGATTTTATCTACTATGTTAGGGATTATACCTTGATGATCCGGTCCTTCGGGTCTTCTTTGATGATCTCCTTGGCTCCTTGGATGTTGTCGGTATGCTCGATCTCCAGCCACTCCAAGACTTAGATGATCCACGCGAGAGTTGTCATGGAAGCTAAAACCCTTCTCAAGAGCTAAACCTAGAGATCAAGTTTGCTAAACATGGTCACTAGGATGATGTAGAGATTAGTGTATTGGATTATCTTTGATCCTTGGCTTTTGATTCACATCTTATGTGATTGTTAAAGCAAAGAAGAAGAAGGAGGAGAGAAGAAGGAGAGAGAAAGAGTTTTTCATAATGAGAAAATTCAAGCATGAGAAAATGATATATTCCAATGGAAATAATTGAAGCATGGAATTTAAAATTAGCACCATACTTCAATAGTAACTCCAAAAGATTAAAATATAAAACAACCCATTCTCACAACCATGCTTGGACTTTCTAATTTCCACCTCATTTATTTTTTTCATAAAATAAATAATGTATTATGAGGTGGCGACTTCTAGAAGGTATTCTTGTAACAATTACATGAATACCCCTCCTCCTTATACCGTATCCCGTATACCGTATACCCATATCCGAATTCCGAAAAATACGAATACCAATAATCCAATAATATAATACCGGTATCCGGCTTAAACCAAAGCCTACCAGTATTATCGTTCCGATTATTATTCCTGTAACAATTACACGAACATAATCGAAACCCTGCCGCAACACCTTACGGCTGCCGTAACAACTTACGGGCTCTACATCTTTCGCCTGGACAAGGGAACCCTCTGTGTAGGACTCTAAAGACTCGACAGTACGCTGGTAGTGGGTTTAACCACAAGCACGTCAGCGGCACTAGCTGTGCGTAACGGCTACCCAGGTACATGACGAAAAGGTGGCTGACAAGCGAACTCAACACAACAGCAACGAGCCTGCAAGCAATACTTACCGTACAGTCCGGTCTCTTCATCTGATACGTCGCATATGAAGTCTAGGGGTGGTAAATGTCAGACCCCAGTAACTTTATAAGTCATGCTGATTTACGGCTCATAACAGTTCGAGGAACTACTGATAACATTTATCAGTAAACCTCGAGAACCCTGGCCAGGGATTTTGGTGTTATAGCCGATCAAACATAGCGCGACATCAACTCCCTATACCGGGAGAGACGAAACCCCTCCTATCGCTCACTGTCTCCATGTGATTCGGGACTGTACCCAAAGTCCACCTGTTTGCACGACTCAATAGAGCCGTGGTAGGGTGGAAATCAAAGTACAGTGGGAACCACACAAGACTCTATGACGATCTCGGGTCTACAGACTAACCTGTACAAATGTCGCCAGAGAATTGCTATCTGACAATTGGTATATATACCATCTAGGAGTTCTCGGCGAGTCCTGTTCAGTGTACCCATTCTCCAATGAGCACCTGTGTACAATCTTTGATGTCAAACACCAATGGTTGTGGAATCAACCATCGCCCCACAGGGTCAGGAAACGTACACACTAGTCTAACTTGGTAATACCGACGCCCTGTCTCGATATACCTTCGACTAGGAACTATTAAGGATATGCTTATAGACTATCCAGGCCCCACTAGTATGATCTGATCATAATCCTGGTAGTCAAGCATAATCCTAAGGTCTTCATCAACATGCATATAAAGATATGAAATATAATACAAGATGAAGATAAACCACATAACATACTATCATTTCGAGCAAAGATTGTTTCTGTACGTATACATGCCTAGTATCCTATACAATACAGGCCTCTAGGGCATACATATCTAATAATCTCCCACTTGCAGTAAGGCCTGTAGTTGATGCAATAAGTACCCACTGTCTGCCCTAGAACCAGTTGCCGGCGTACCGCATGCCCAACAGCTCGAACAGTTTCTCAAACTGGACTTGAGGGATGGCCTTGGTGAATGGATCTGCTGTGTTGTCTTTCGTGTCTACTCTCCGTACCTCGATATCCTGGCGATCCACTTTCTCCCTGTTGAGGTGATACCGCTTCAAGATATGTCTGTATTTCTGATGGGACCTTTGTTCCTTTGCCAAAGCCATGGCTCCATTGTTATCGCAATACAGAGGTATTGGATTCGCAATGGATGGAACCACCTGAAGTTCAGAAATGAACTTCCTCATCCAGACTGCCTCTTTTGCGGCATCATTAGCAGCAATATACTCAGTTTCCATCATGGAGTCAGCGACGGTATCTTACTTGGAACTTTTCCAACATACCGCCCCTCTATTTAGGATAAAAACAAACCCTGAGATGGACTTACTATCATCCTTGTCTCTCTGGAAGCTGGAGTCGGTAAATCCCTCCATCTATAGATCTCTATTAACATACACCAAGAACATTTCTTTCGTTCTTCTCAACTACTTCAGAATGTTCTTCAGAGCAGTCCAGTGTTTCTCCCCTGGGTTAGATTGATACCTACTTACTGCACTCAGTGCATAAGCTATATCTGGGCGAGTACATAACATCGCATACATTATAGATCCTACTGTCGAAGCGTAGGGTATAATGCTCATGCGAGCCCTCTCCTCATCAGTCTTTGGAGACATCTCTTTGGAGAGGGTGATCCCATGACAAGCGGGTAAATTACCCCTCTTGGAATCTTCCATACTAAACCTCTTTAGTATGGTGTCAATGTATCTCAATTGGGACAATCCCAATAATTTCTTAGATCTATCTCTATAGATCTTAATCCCCAGAATGTACGAGTCATCGCCCAGGTCTTTCATGGAGAACTTCTGCAATAAGAATAGTTTGACCGATTGTAGCATAGGAATATCATTTCCTATCAAGAGAATGTCGTCCACGTACAATACGAGGAATGTAACAGTACTCTCTACAATCCTTTTATAAATTCATGGTTCATCCACATTTTTGATAAAACCAAACTCTTTGATTGTATCATCAAAGCAGATGTTCCAACTCCGTGATGCCTGCTTTAATCCATAGATGGATTTAAGCAGCCTGCATGCCTTTCCGCTGCTCCCACTATCAATGAAGCCTTCTGGCTGATCCATAAAAATGCATTCTTCTAAATCACCATTTAGAAATGTCGTTTTAACATCCATCTGCCAGATCTCATAATCATAGTGAGCAGCTATAGCAAGCAGGATCCGAATGGATTTGAGCATCGCGACTGGTGAAAAGGTTTCATCATAGTCCAAGCCTGGTCTTTGACGAAATCCTTTTGCTACCAGCCTAGCTTTATAGGTCTCCACCTGACCATCCATACCGATCTTTCTTTTAAAGATCCATTTGCACCCTATGAGTTTTACTCCTGAAGGTGCAACCTCCAAAGTCCATACTTTGTTGGTGTGAATGGATTCCATTTCAGATCTCATGGCATCCAGCCACTTCACTGAGTCACTACTCATGATAGCTTGCTGAAAACTAGTAGGGTCATCATCATCTATGATGCAATCTTCCCTATCACCATCAATTAGAAAACCGTAGTATCTGTCAGGTGGGCGAGAAGTCCTACTAGATCTACGGAGTGGCTGAGGTTCGTCGGGTTCTATTGAAACCTCAGGTTCAACCAAATCATCGGTAATTGTTTGTGTATCTGGAATTTCTTCCAATTCTACCGCATTGCCAACAGTATCATTTGTAAAAAAATCATTTTCTAAAAATATGGCATATTGAGAAACAAACACCCTTTGTTCCTCCTTGTGGTAGAAAAAATATCCATACGAGTGTTTTGGATATCCCACAAATCTACACAAAACCGATCGTGTCTCAAGTTTGTCTGGATTCTGCTTTTTCACATAAGCCGGACAACCCCATATCTTAATTCTTTTAAGAGATGGTCTCTTCCCATACCATATCTCATATGGAGTGGTACACACGGTTTTGGTCGGAACCCTGTTCAATAAAAAAATCGCAGTCTCTAATGCGTGCCCCAGAATGATATTGGTAACTCAGCATCACTCATCATAGATCTTACCATATCTAATAGGGTACGATTCCTCCTTTCCGATACACCGTTGTGCTGTGGTGTGTACGGAGGAGTGAGCTGAGAGAGAATCCCATTCTCTTTTAGGAAATCTAGAAACTCTGAGCTTAGATACTCTCCTCCTCGATCTGATAGAAGTTTCTTAATACTTAAGCCTGTTTGTTTTTCTACTTCAGATTTATTCTCCTTGAATTTTTCTAAGGCTTCGGACTTATTTTTCAACAAGAACACGTGCCCGAATCTCGATAAATCATTAGTGAAGGTTTTGATGTTGGAGATAGTGCCCTCATAGTCAATTATTGGATCGCAGGTACGTGATTGCAATGATTGCGGAGGACCTATCCCGGTAGGACAGTCTTACTCGAGATGATAGTATACTATCTGGTTTGCCTTTATCAGTCGTGTACATGTTCAGGTGACTGATTGCATGTTACACTTTGATAGAGCCCTTAGGATCTTGCTTTATTACCAACAGTATGATGGCGATCATATACGTGAGAGTTGGGTAGTTTATATGCATATCCTTTATTGTGGTCCCTAGTCGTGGGAGTTTCGAGACAGGGCATCGATACTCCGGAGTAGACTAGTGTATACAGTCGAGACCCCGACGAGGGGCGGTGGCCGGTCTCACAAGCCACTGGTGTCAGTTGGATCACCTAAGATGTATACAGATGCTCATTGGGTTATGAGTACACCGGACAGGACTCGCCGGGAATCTGCTAGTTAGTACTATACCTATCGTCAGATAGCAGTTCCCAGGAGATATGTGTACAGGTTAGTTCATCGACCTGAGGTCGTCATTTGTCTCGTGTGAGTTCCCACTGTGCTTTGATTTCTATCCTACCACGGCTCAAAGGAGTCGTGCAAACAGGTAGCTTTTGGGTACAGTCCCGAGCCATATGGAGGCACGTGAGCGGATCGGCAGGGGATTCGTCTCTCCCGGTATTGGGGGTGAGGTCGTGCTGTGTCTAGGAGAGCCATTACACTAAATCCATGGCCATGGTAGGAGATTTACTGGTAGGTACTCCAGTAGTATCTCAGGGTGTTATTGGGCTACACTCCGACACGACTTATACTGCTTCTAGGGGTCTGACGTTACTAGCCCCCTAGGCGGATATGCGATACTCATTGACGAACGGACCGGACTGTATATATACATTGTCACTGTTAGGCTCAGTAGGGTTTCTGGATGTGTTAGCTCATCGGCCACCCTTGAGTGCGCTCATCAGCCTCCCTTGAGATCAGTCCATGGGCAACCGTTACGCATAGCTACTGCCGCTGACGGTTTGTGGTTAAACCCACTGCCAGGGTACTGAAGAGTCATTAGAGTTCCCCACAGACAGTTTTCCAAGTTCGGGCGAAACGTTGTAGAGGCCGTATGGTTTTATGGCAGGGTTCGGAAAATGCACGTGCGTTTACGCACGTGTTATTTTTCGGGCAGATGATACTGGTCGGCTTTGGTTTAAGCCGGATCCGAGTATTATATTGAGTAGATATAATATCTTTGTCTCAGTTGCATTTGTATTCGGTCGTAATACAAATGCGGGTATATTTATACAGTTTCGGGGTTATCCTGAAAGTCGTTTCAGGATCACTTTTGGAAGTTGCCAGTTTCCAGTTTTCTATCAGCCGTCTTTTAACATTTGGTTAAAGGCGGATTTATCTTTTCTTGGATGAGAGTGAGTCGTGCTTCTAGAAGGTTCTAGAAGGTTCTAGAATTTGTGACAAGGCTAAGTGACTCATGCTTTGATTTCATTACATTCTTGTTTTGCTTAAGATCTTTATGCTTTGTTATTAAAGCTTCTTGTCTTCCTTAGGATATTTAGTGAGAAGCTTTTTGCTTATGGTCACCACTTGCTCCTACGGTCACCTCCCTCCATCATATAAAATGGCCGGCCCTCTCTCTCCTCCTCACTTCACTTGATGTTTCATTTTGGTTAGAAAAGATTATGATAGTATTCGGGGTGTATGGAATTTTACAGTTCATTTCATTCCATCACCCGATTTCCACGGCAACTTCATTAACCGATCGTCCACGGACTTGGACGAAGTGAGACAAAGTCATCTACTCATTCTCTACATCAATTCTTGGTCGTCTCTTTTAGCAAACTTGACGATCGAGTTGCCTCGAGTCAGAGGCGGGAGCCCGTTTAAAGAATCGCTGATGTGGTGCCACCTCGACGAGGATATCGCACATCGACGAAATCGGAGCAGCCGCAACGGAGCGTGGGATGATGGTTGAAGAACGAAGGACTCGGATCGTTCGGTATAACCTTTCTACACTCTTTACAGTTTGTTAGTTTAGCAATAATGGCAGATCCGGGTTAAAGTATACGATAGCGCCAGTTTAAAAAGTTTTATTCCGCATTTGGCGTCTGTAGACGGCCGGGGCGCTAGCGTAGACTTACAGTGGAATCAGAGCCTCACCATTTTGCTATACTAACTTGTGCTAACGCGTTTAAAACTTCGATCCGACCGGAAATCGAAAACTGCAAAAATCCAAGCCGACAGTTTCTGTTGTTTTTAAACGGTCTCAAAAATTATTTCTGGATGTCTTAAAAATCAGAGCAGGAACTTTTAAGAGTCACGACAAAATTTGGGGTCGTGATCCCTCCAAGCTGCCGCGGAAACGCGGCCAAACCCATGGTTTGGCCGCGCAACCGCGGCCACGTGGGGAGCACGTGCTCCTAAATTTTGTCAGTTGGTTCTCTGTGGGATTTTGGGGTTTTTGATATATATCGTTTTGGCCCAGATTTTGTTACTGTTCACCAGTAAGTCGTGGGGCCCACTTCTTGATATTTTGTCGATCGAAATTTAAACACGTTAGTTTACAGTGCTTACATTATATCTCCGACCGGGAATGTCATTTGATCGGTAAACCGCGTCTGATTGCTATAATTCTTTTCGACGGGTTTGCGAACGTGACATTCGCGTTGATGTTCTGTGTTGTGCTGTGATGTTGCGGATTTGTCGTGGTGGATAGCAGTGTGCAATGGTAGTACAGTTTGAGTTTATTTGTACATTTGATATTGCGGGGCGAGCGTCCAACATGTGGACTGCCGTCACTGCCTGTTGTATAATATTCTTTTGGGGCACGACCAGGTTGCGGTCGATGTACCTATTGTACTATTTTTCATTACTGTACTAGGTTTTACCCCGAGACGGAGTGCACGGATAGCCGGGTTCGGGAGGGCAACGGGTCCGCATCTCATGGCTTTGAGAGGCAGAGGGGTCCCACTCTAGAATTGGCAGACTATTCGCCGCACTCGTAGGGGGTACAGGTTGACCCAAGGAGGGGTGCTCAATTTACCGGATTCCGTGAAGTGCCGGGTGTTCCATTCACTATGCTGTGGGGACTACCTCGCTTCAGGTTTTGGCGGGTAACTTGCCGCACCCGTAGGGGTCTAGGTTTCATTGCACAGGCTATCCACACGATAGGGGAACGTCGGGTTTCAGCAGCGGCTCTGTGAAACTCGGGGATCCCAGATTATCTGTATTGTTCTGTGATACTTATTACTTTTCTGTAATGTTGCATATTATCACGCCTGGAGCGATTATGTATATTGGTTTATATACTATTAGATGTTGTATATGTTTTACACCCGCGCTAGTCCAGTCCCCGCTCTGTCGTTAGTTAAGTAACCTAACGGGTGATGACGGGACCCAGTGACGAATGCGGATGGCATATACGTACATTTTATTTTCGTTCTTTTCTGGTGTGATTGATTGATGGGACTGCATTGATTTTGATCAATGCAAAGTTAAACAAACTTGTTTTAGTTGTTGGAACAATTTTAAAAAGTGTTATTGCAAAGACGTTTCCTTTTGTTTTGCATAGCGGTATTCAGTGGAATATCCTGCACCTCATTCGACGGGGCAAGGGCCGATATCCCTTCACCGGGACTGACCCCTTGGGCAGAAGTTTGCGTCAGGGTAATAACTTCACTATAGTCGATTACAAGTTGCTTTGCATAGCGGTATTCAGTGGAATATCCTGCTCCTCATTCCACGAGGAAAGAGCCGAGATCCCTTCACCGGGAGTGACCTCTTTAGCACAGGTTTTCGCCACTATATTTTAAAAAGCTATCAGGTTCCTTCAGCGATATCAAGTTCACTACGCTAAAGGTTTTTCGCCAAAAACCAGCCGTAGCCCTCCGTCACTTCTTTTGGGTATTCAGTAGTATTCAAGCTATGTATTTTGACTAACGCCAAGGCATAGTGTTTGGTAGCTGCTGGGTATTCAATTGTTGCATAGATAGATGAGTTGGTTTGGGACAGTCGTTCTGCCATTTTGGCCAACGTCAAGGGCATGTGCGGGTGGGTTCAAATTGACAAGATAGTGACGGGTAGAACTTGGCATGTGACTTATGACATTTTGACCAACGCCAAGGTTATAAGAGCATGGGGCAAAAATGATATCGGGAGTTTCTAAAGAAACTGAAACTTGCCAAGTGTGCGCATACCTTCTGGAGTATGAGTAACGTGGATGCATTCCATCACGTTATCATACGATGAGAGTTGGATCCCGATTCCCACTGATGAGTTGGTTTACTCTTCGGGTGATCCCGATTGATTCTTCTTTCAGGTTTGGAGGAGAATTTGACAGGACAGTGGGAGGTTTCCGGATTAGATAAAGTAATGACCATTCTGATCTAGGTTAGAGTGCACGCAGAGTGTTTCTTTTCTCTCTCTCTCTTTGGCAGCGACCTTTGACCGACCCTAGACTATGACTCACTGACCAGGTTGACCGAACCTTCTTAAAATACTGGCTTTTGGATTGTCTATGTTGCATAAGTCATTGCCACTCCTTCTTTTACCCTTTGCATTTCTCAGAACACCCGTTTTACTACGGATATCCACTTCCATTGGATAGATCCATCGTATGGTTATATACGAACTCGAAGGGACTTCTTCGAGGATGGATCAAGGTTCAGGAGAAATAGAATTGGTTTATTCAGTTGTCTTTTATTATCACCTTCTCTCAGATTGCGAGAGCTCCTTGGTTTAGGAGAGTACGCCTATTACGCTTATTGGATAGTCTTATTCCAAACCATAGGCAGGTGCCGAAAGGTAGGGAATGAAGAAAACCAATTAGCCTAAGTAGGGTGTGCAGAAGGTAATATGTAAAGACAAATAAAGGGATTAAAAAGAGGGCAAAGTAAATTGCGACTGATATCATTCACGACCAAAACCGCGTACTTCATCGCCACTACTATTTCACTTTTAAAAGAATAAGGTATTATTCAGTTGTCTTTTATCATCACCTTCTCTCGAGATGCGAGTACTCCTTGGTTTAGGAGGGTACACCTATTATGCTTACTGGATAGTCTTCTTCCAAACCATAGGCTGGTGCCGAACGGTAGGGAAGGAAGAAAACCATTTAGCCTAACGATGGTGTACAGAAGGTAATGACTAAAGACAAATAAAGTGATTTTGGAGAGATGGCAATAAAATATACGGTTGAAGTCATGAATTGGTTTATGGAAGAGGCATTGCTATGAATACCAGGATACCCCTACGAAACATTTTCATGTTTCAGTGCATTGTTAAAGAAAACCTGTTTTCCCGATTAAACACTTATTCCAAGGGTATGTATTTACCAGGTTTCATTCTCATATCTGTATGGTTTTACAGATGATGAGTGGGAGTAAGATATTGGGAATTAGGTGATCATCCTCATTATATCGGAATTCGTTGTAATTGGTGATATTTGAGGAAATCGCCAGGGTACAGTTTTCAACCTACGACGCACAGGTTTTGAGTTGTTTAACTCAGCGGACTTATACAGAGTATTGTATGTTGTCCAGTGTCCTTCGGGACAAAGGGGTAGGTCCTCGTACTATGTTCTGTTTACTTATAACTTCTCTAGTATTTAGGCAAGTGTTTCGTAGAAATATAAGGTCTAAGTTTTGAGAAGTTGTGGGTATAAGAATAAAGTAGAGAACCAGGTATCACAAGTATCGGGATTCTTCAAAGAGATCGAAGATGTAGATTCTTGTGATTGGTATTCAGATGATAGTGATGGTTTTGAGAAACGTGTTTCTTTTTCAGGTTACTCATAATTGGATGGATTCCTAAGTTGAGTAATGCTGATTAGCCTTTTTCCATTAAGTTGATATGCACTGGAGACAGCTGCATGATTTGAATATGGTTCCAATTAAATTAGTGCCAAAGTTTCTGTATTAGATATAGAATGGATCGTACCTTAAAAGAAATTAAGGTATGGGGAGTTGTCCAGCTTATGCTTAAAACCAGACACTGGATAACTCAGGGCACGTTTCTGTAAATGGCTGTTTGTGGGTTGACCCTGGCTATGACGAGGGTTGATATTCTACCATTTGGAAGATCAATAGTGATATTGTTCTTGACTCGCCACAGTTTTAGTAAAATGGATCTTTTTCAGAAAACAGTAGTGGGAGTATGGTAGAACTGGAAGTGATTCCAGAACCGCGAACGATTACAGAAAATTTAATAGGACCTATATATTCAATCAGGTTTGACATTCCATTAGCCACTCCGCAGATATGGTAGGTAACCTCAGACACCCGAGAGGTACTTCGGTAGGCTCAAGGACGGTGACAAGGAGGTTATTATCTACCCAGACTTGACACTACTGTTGTTCCAGGATATGAGACCCGGTAGGAGGGTTGTCGTATTCAGTGGGAGCAGCGGAAGCATAGTGGGCAAGTAGCTTATGTCTATTTATAGACTAGAGCAGTTATAGCGGAGATAGATCATCTAATTTTGATGTGACAGTCATGGGTTTGACTTCAATCAGAATAGGGGATGGATCTGTTAAGAAGGTAGTAGGGTGTGATGTCATGGTATTTGGATGACATACACATAGTGGGAAGTAAAATTCCTATACTACAATCGGTTGTACTCTGTTCGTCACACAGTTGTTTCTCCAAACAGGATGTGGATATAATATTAGACATTATGGTTTCTAGATCTATGGTTTTAGATCTGGATTTGGGTAGTTTCCCAATGTGGGTACTTTGACATATATTCTAATGGTTTTTAGAATAGTTGACTCCTAGCATGGTAGTGTACCTGCAGGTGATGGAGTCACCCTCTCTAAAGGTGTCGTATAGACTAAAGGGGAGAGGGATGTGCATGATTGGCAGATCACTTGCTCAGGCAATTGAGTCAATCATGAGATGTCAAGTACCGCACCAAATGTTGTTTTTGCACTAGTTGCAATAAGTTTGTATTAATCCAATCCTGGAGAAACATAAGGAAGCAGTTTTAGAACATTAGTACATGTTCTACGGATTTGATAACGACAGCCTCTTTCGGGAGACGATTATCATTCCAGGCTTCAAAGGTGACATGGATGACAGAGTGATTGTCAGAGTTTTAGTTTTCCCTCCGACGAGGGACAGTATTATGGACAGGTGGTTCCAGAGGATACTGTGGGTGGCATGGTGCCAGATACTGATTAGGTTCAGTGATCCTTACAGTCTAAGAAGTTTGGATATGGAGTTCATTTATGAACTAAGGTCCCATCAGATATCCAGACATATTCTAAGACAGGTACTACTCAATTCGGGAGATGGCTTTCTCCGCGAACTTAAGATTTAGAGAGATATTGAAAGATACTTCTAGGCGGATCCACTCACTGAGGCTACTTCTCGAACACAATAGTTTTACAAACGGGCTTTGTGAAACTGATTAGTAGAGGAGTTGGATGTTCGGTTTCACACGGGCTGTGAGTAGTCGACATCGCAATATTAGCCTTGAGTGCAAGTGGGAGATTGTTAGAGATAGTGCCCTCATAGTCAATTATTGGATCGCAGGTACGTGATTGCAATGATTGCGGAAGACCTATCCCGGTAGGACAGTCTTACTCGAGATGATAGTATACTATCTGGTTTGCCTTTATCAGTCGTGTACATGTTCAGGTGACTGATTGCATGTTACACTTTGATAGAGCCCTTAGGATCTTGCTTTACTACCAACAGTATGATGGCGATCATATACGTGAGAGTTGGGTAGTTTATATGCATATCCTTTATTGTGGTCCCTAGTCGTGGGAGTTTCGAGACAGGGCATCGATACTCCGGAGTAGACTAGTGTATACAGTCGAGACCCCGACGAGGGGCGGTGGCCGGTCTCACAAGCCACTGGTGTCAGTTGGATCACCTAAGATGTATACAGATGCTCATTGGGTTATGAGTACACCGGACAGGACTCGCCGGGAATCTGCTAGTTAGTACTATACCTATCGTCAGATAGCAGTTCCCAGGTGATATGTGTACAGGTTAGTTCATCGACCTGAGGTCGTCATTTGTCTCGTGTGAGTTCCCACTGTGCTTTGATTTCTATCCTACCACGGCTCAAAGGAGCGTGCAAACAGGTAGCTTTTGGGTACAGTCCCGAGCCATATGGAGGCACGTGAGCGGATCGGCAGGGGATTCGTCTCTCCCGGTATTGGGGGTGAGGTCGTGCTGTGTCTAGGAGAGCCATTACACTAAATCCATGGCCATAGTAGGAGATTTACTGGTAGGTACTCCAGTAGTATCTCAGGGTGTTATTGGGCTACACTCCGACACGACTTATACTGCTTCTGGGGGTCTGACGTTACTAGCCCCCTAGGCGGATATGCGATACTCATTGACGAACGGACCGGACTGTATATATACATTGTCACTGTTAGGCTCAGTAGGGTTTCTGGATGTGTTAGCTCATCGGCCACCCTTGAGTGCGCTCATCAGCCTCCCTTGAGATCAGTCCATGGGCAACCGTTACGCATAGCTACTGCCGCTGACGGTTTGTGGTTAAACCCACTGCCAGGGTACTGAAGAGTCATTAGAGTTCCCCACAGACAGTTTTCCAAGTTCGGGCGAAACGTTGTAGAGGCCGTATGGTTTTATGGCAGGGTTCGGAAAATGCACGTGCGTTTACGCACGTGTTATTTTTCGGGCAGATGATACTGGTCGGCTTTGGTTTAAGCCGGATCCGAGTATTATATTGAGTAGATATAATATCTTTGTCTCAGTTGCATTTGTATTCGGTCGTAATACAAATGCGGGTATATTTATACAGTTTCGGGGTTATCCTGAAAGTCGTTTCAGGATCACTTTTGGAAGTTGCCAGTTTCCAGTTTTCTATCAGCCGTCTTTTAACATTTGGTTAAAGGCGGATTTATCTTTTCTTAGATGAGAGTGAGTCGTGCTTCTAGAAGGTTCTAGAAGGTTCTAGAATTTGTGACAAGACTAAGTGACTCATGCTTTGATTTCATTACATTCTTGTTTTGCTTAAGATCTTTATGCTTTGTTATTAAAGCTTCTTGTCTTCCTTAGGATATTTAGTGAGAAGCTTTTTGCTTAAGGTCACCACTTGCTCCTACGGTCACCTCCCTCCATCATATAAAATGGCCGGCCCTCTCTCTCCTCCTCACTTCACTTGATGTTTCATTTTGGTTAGAAAAGATTATGATAGTATTCGGGGTGTATGGAATTTTACAGTTCATTTCATTCCATCACCCGATTTCCACGGCAACTTCATTAACCGATCGTCCACGGACTTGGACGAAGTGAGACAAAGTCATCTACTCATTCTCTACATCAATTCTTGGTCATCTCTTTTAGCAAACTTGACGATCGAGTTGCCTCGAGTCAGAGGCGGGAGCCCGTTTAAAGAATCGCTGATGTGGTGCCACCTCGACGAGGATATCGCACATCGACGAAATCGGAGCAGCCGCAACGGAGCGTGGGATGATGGTTGAAGAACGAAGGACTCGGATCGTTCGGTATAACCTTTCTACACTCTTTACAGTTTGTTAGTTTAGCAATAATGGCAGATCCGGGTTAAAGTATACGATAGCGCCAGTTTAAAAAGTTTTATTCCGCATTTGGCGTCTGTAGAAGGCCGGGGCGCTAGCGTAGACTTACATTTGAAGTACGAAAAACCACCTCTTGCATGTGTAGACATTGGTCCACATACATCACTATATATGAGGCCTAAGAGTTCAGTAGCTCTCTCTCCGTGTCCAGTAAACGGAGTTTTGGTCATTTTACCCTTGATACAAGACTGGCAAGTCGCATAAGATTTATATTCAAACGGGTTCAAATATCCATCTTTATGTAGCTTGGTTAGTCTTGTTTCGTTAATATGACCATGTTTACAATGCCAAATGAATGCTTCATTTATGTCTGAAACTTTTCTTTTGTTTGTGTGTTGTATGTTAAAAACTGTATGTTGGTTTAGGATGTATATCCCGTTATTTAATGTACCATACCCAATCAACTCTTGGTTTAGTTTAATGTTCATAACATTAGATTGCAATAAAAAATTATATCCTGCATTGTCCAATACTGATACAGATATAATATTACATAACATAGAGGGTACAAAATTGTTAGTTGTATGTATGCCCTAGAGGCCAGTATTGTACAGATTATGTATATTATATTGGATGCTTGGACATATATAGAGATGACTTTCTTGCTCGACATGATAGTATGCTATCTGGTTGCCATTTATCTTAACATGTACACTAGTCTCTTTATACTGTCTTATAGTTACATGTTGGTAAAGCCCTTAGGATTTGTACTTGACTACCTGGACTATGATGCAGATCATACTAGTGGGGACATGGTAGTCCATAGGTACATCCTTCAAGGTCCCTAGTCGTGGGTGTATCGAGACGGGGCATCGATATACCAGAGTAGACTAGCGTATACGCTTCTCGACCCATGTGATGGGCGATGGATGATCCCATATCTATTGGTGTTTGACATCAGAGATGGTATACGGGTGCTCAGTGGAAACTGGGTACACTGGACGGACTCACCGAGAACTCCCAGATGGTATTATACCTCACGTCAGATGGCAGTTCTCAGGTGACACTTGTACAGGTTAGTCTGTAGACCCGAGATCGTCATAGAGTCTTGTGTGGTTCCCACTGTGCTTTGATCTCCACCTTACCACGTCCATGAGGGCGTGCAAAATGGTGGTCTTTGGGTACAGTCCCGAGTCACATGGAGGCAATGAGCGATAGGAGGGGTTTCGTCTCTCCCGGTATTGGGAGTTGATGTTGCGCAGTGCTCGATTGGCCGTAACAGGGAAGTCCCTGGCCAGGGCTGATCAGAGATTTGCTGGTAAGTGTTACCAGTAGTTTCTCGACCCGTTACGAGCCTCACATCGGCACGACTTATCGGGTTATTGGGGTCTGACGTATACCACCCCTAGACTTGATATGCGACGTATCAGACGAAGAGACTTGACTGTATGGTAAGTGTTACTGGTCGGATTCGCAGGAGTGTGAGCGGGCTAGCTCGTCGATCTTCTGATCGCTCAATACCCGGGTGGCCGTTACGTTTAGCAGACCGCTTGCGGCTTGTGGGTGCTTGATATGATCATCATCTGCTACCGGCGTATTGACGAGTCTTTAGAGTCCTACACAGAGGTTTCCTGGCTCAAGCGAAACGAAATAGGAGCGCATATGAGATATGTGCGGGACCGAGAATAATGCGTGTATGTGATACCGCATTTCATTCTCGCGATATATGTTTCGATTGGTTATATTCGATATGACCTAGTTATCGAATCATTGATTCGATAAATCGATGCATTGAATACTAGTCGGTTATGTGCGACATGACCGGATCATTGAATCAAATGTTGATTTAATGATTTAATGCATAATTATATATTTGATATATTGCATTGCATTAACTAGTATTGGTTCACTTTAAACGGATTTTTCTCACTTGATGCACATTGTATATGTGATATGCTTTCGTGCACTTTTTTGTATCATGTTTGATGATACTTGATCATTTTGTTAAGTGTATAAAATTAATCCATGGTTAATATGATAATTAGGGTTTTGCATTTTCATTTATTTATTTATTTATTTATTTATTTATTTGAAATTAGTTATGATAAGAATGGTGGCTAAGTTTGTTTTATATTGAAGCTTCATGAAGCTTTGACTTTGCTAACCATCCTTATCTTCATGCTTAACCCTAACCCATCAAAGTGACCATGGTTAATTCTCTACACTTAACCCTAGTTCAAGTTATGATAAGTATTTTGATTTATATTTATTTTTATCATAAGACTTATCATAATCTTTTATTGAGCTCATCTTCTTCTTCTTCTTCAAGCTTGCTACAAAAATGGCAAGTTGAGATCTAGTGAGTTAAATCCAAATCTAAAGTGAACCCACCTCCTATTTCTTCACCCTCTACCTCTTGCCAAGTTGTTTTGGGTGTTTACTTCACAAGTTTCACAAGTTTGTGAAGTCGGAGCTTGAGTTTGTGCAACCTCGACGTAGATCGTCTTTGACACAAAGTCGACGACCTATTCCGCTTGCTTTCCCGATGAAGCCGACGATCGAGTCGAGGATTCATGATGGACAGCGAGGACATGACGTTGCGGAGCCGTGGAGGTGGATATCCGGATCTACAAAGGTTGTAATTTCCGTATCATAGTAGTTAACTGTTAACTAGCTTTCTTTTTTGCCTAAACATCTAGTTAAAGATCCTTAGTCTAGGGTTTCTCGGCACTAAAAATTTTAATTTGGCATGTTCGATGCCTTGTGAGAACCCACTAGGGTGCCTAGGAACCTTTCACTGGTATCAGAGCCTAGCTAGAGCCTTAGGCGAAGTCCCGACGACGTTTGAAACCCGATCGAACCGAAATCCAAAACCTAAAAATGCTCTCTGGACTTTTTCTAAAAATTCGGATTTTTGTCAATTAAAAATATGTAGAAAATCAAGCAGGGTGTTATTAGAATTACTGTGAAATACGAGGGGGTAATTCAACTTTTCCACCGTGGAAGGGCGGCACATGCTAGGCATGTGCGGCGCTTCCGCGGCCGTACTGTTCCCTTTCATAATTATTTCTGCACAGTAACTCTTGTAATATAATGCTATGTTTTCTGGGATATTTTTATTGTGACTTTACAGAAGAGTATTTTGGGGTACTATTGGGAATCAGTATTTCGATCGGATTATCAAATTTCGTCTTTTGTGTTTTTCCAGATAACTGTAGAATATGTTAAAGAGTTCGACCGGATATAAATACCCAGGTTTTCCCCTGCCGAATAATTCCAAGTGTTGGACTTTTCTGTGGTTAAAAGACGTTCGAAGTAGTGCAAGTAACGCGATGGTCCCTCTAGAAGACACAAACCTTAACTCGATTATGTGACCGTCTTGAACTGCCCTTTGAACCTTCGGGTTTGGGGCAGTACGGCGTGCCACATGTGAGGCGTTGGCTTGACCCTTCTACGGCTGGACCGTCGGTACTGAGGTATGAAGTGAATGTCTTTGAGCCTATTTCATGTGTTGATCGGTGTCGGGAAAACTTGGGTGTTCGAATGTTCGATCGGAAAGTTTGATATATTCTATTTATCCGGAACTGGATACAATAATTGGAATTCACAAAAAGGTTATGAGATAACTGGATGGATGTTATAAATCTAGCGGTTTAGTTTCATTGGATATCGAAAAGAGTTTTCGATAATGGGACTAAAATGCGGGATTTATATCTGTTAGGCATGCGATGTCTAAAGAAGTTGCGGATTCCAATTGTTGTAGTTTTACACTTTCTTTTCTGTGACCGTAAGTGTAGTATGTTCATATCGCCGGTTTCGTTGCTATACGTCAACGACAATTGGGGTATGCATACTTACTTACGTTGATGACATGTGATGTTATGTGTTGCTCGATATGTTATATTGGTTCGTCGTGTTCGAATAGCCGGGGGTTTTTATGTGAGATGAGTGTTTTTCATTTTCATTCATGTAAAAACTTGTATGTAATATTCTTTTATTCGGGGCACTTCCAGGATGCAGGAGTTGTCACCCTTTGTATATTATTTACTTTTCTGCACTAGGATAGACCCAAGGAGGGGAGCACAAGTAACCGGGTTCTGGGGTCCAGTGGGAGACCAACTCGAGGTGTCGAGTCCGGGTCTCCTAACCCTAGAATTGGCAGGGTTGCTTGCCGCTCTCGTAGGGGTCTAGGGGTGTGGGATTGGCTATTCATCATGACCGTGGAATCCGTGTTTTATACTGGCTCGTATTGAAAACACGGACGTCCTAGTATATCCAATATTTCATATGTTTATTCTGCTGCGATATCTGTGATGTATTTCTGTGATGGATTTAGTATATAGTATATATGATATATTATATAGACGTTACTTATGTTTTACACCCGCGCTAGCCCTGCCCTGCTCTGTCGTTAGTTACCTAACCTAAAAGTGCACGAGGGGACATCGAGGCGAATGCGGATGGCATAAGTGTACGTCATATCTATCTGTGATGTTTAGGTATTAAATGATGGGACTTCATTAATGTGATTAATGAAAGATAAGAAACCTAAGATGTTGTGGAATCGAATTTTAAAATAAAACAGGTAGCTACAGTTTTTTGCTTTGCACAGCGGTATATATGATATACCCCGCACCTTATTCGATGAGGAAAGGACCGAGATCCCTTCACCGGGAGTGACTCCTTTAGCAATAACTGGCAGATGCTACACACTCGGTTTGCTTTTGACTGCTTTTGCGTTTTTGCTTTGCACAGCGATATATATGATATATCCCGCACCTCATTCGACGAGGAAAGGACCGAGATCCCTTCACCGGGAGTGATCCTTTAGCAAAACTAGAAAAGCCTCAAAATCACTCCATTTCAAAACATCATTTGATTCTACAACGATATCAAGTTCATTACGCTCATGGTTTTATGAAAACCTGCGTAGCCCTCCGTCATTTCAGATAAATCCTACTTAGTATTCGTGCTACGTTTGTTAACCTCCGTCAAGACGTAGTGTGCGGTAGCTAACTAGTATTTGTCTGCTTATGCATATGATGCAGATTGGATTAGGGTAGTCGTACGACCTTGTTGACCTCCGTCAAGGGTCGTGCGGGTGGGTTTGATTCAATCAAGAAATGACGGGTTGAACTTGACTTGCACCCTGTGGTTTGTTGACCTCCGTCAAGGTCATAGGGTGCTTGGGGCAAAATATTATCGGGAATTTCAAGTGTTGAAATTTGCAATGAGATTGCATACCTTCTATGAGATAGTTGGATCCCGATACCCACTGTGAGTAAGAGTTACTCCTGGGAGAGTTTTACACAGTGCAATTAGCCGATCAAGTAGGTGTCTAGAAAGGTGTTAACGAGGTTACGCCTCTGGGAAAACGAGGTTTACAGTAATTAGGTTCGTGCGAAAGCACGGGGGACCTCCCTCAAAGTACCGACACTGGCCTGGCTGAAAGATTGGCGAACCTGTAGTGTGTAATTAATCCCGGCTAGTCTTTCCTTTTAGGGTTTGGAGGAAGATTTGATAAAAAGCAGTGGGAGCCATCCTGATTAGATAAGATAATAACCAATCTGATCTTGCACGAGCATACGCTAAAGTGTTTTCTTCTCTCTCTCTCCAGGTAGCGACCATTTCATGCCTTAATAAAGATAATAATATGGATGTATTGACCGAACCCGCATGTTATACTGTGCTGGGGAACGTTGGTTCCGTTCTTTCCTGTAAGAGTTATAGGAATGAACAGGATATAGGGGAATACCAGGATTCCCATGCCACCCGAATGAAGAAAGTACATGATGATGCATTTTCTTCGGGTGTGTTCGTTACTGAGAACTGCTTCTCCATTTCCTCTACGTCCTGGGTATTGGATACCGGGTCAGGATCCCATATATGTAATCAGTTACATGGGCTTAGGAAAGGTAGAGAACTTGGAGAAGGTGATAAAGACATTAGAGTCGGAAATGGTGCAATTGTTGCAGCTAAGACTGTCGGGGAATATCACCTTGAATTACCAACTGGTAATACATTGGTTCTGAACGAATGCTATTACATGCCGAACCTGATATGCAACATTATATCGGTTTCTTTATTAAGTAAAGAGGGATATAATTTTGTATTACAGGACAATGTTATGAACATTTTCCATAACCAAAAGTTGGTTGGATCAGGCACGTTGTGCAATGGCATTTATGTTCTAAACCAATCAACAGTCCTGAGCATAACAAACACACACAAGAGGAAGAGTTCTGAACTCAACGAATCCTTCTTATGGCATTGTAGACTGGGTCACATCAATGCGACACGACTAGCTAAGTTGCATAAGGATGGATATTTAAATCCGTTTGAATTTTCATCCAATGACACTTGCCAGTCATGTCTCAAAGGCAAGATGACCAAGACTCCGTTTACGGGACACGGAGAAAGAGTTACCGAACTCTTAGGACTAATACATAGTGATGTATGCGGTCCCATGTCTACACATGCCAGGGATGGTTCTTCGTACTTCATTACATTCACTGACGATCTCTCTAGATTCGGATATGTGTTCCTGATGAAACACAAATCAGAAGCTTTTGAGAAATTTAGAGAATATAAACAAGAAGTTGAGAACCAAACCGGAAAAAGTATTAAAATCCTTCGATCTGATCGAGGAGGTGAATACTTGAGCATTGAATTCCTGGACTTCCTAAAAGAGAATGGGATTCTCTCTCAGCTAACTCCTCCATATACACCACTGCACAACGGTGTATCGGAGCGGAGAAACCGCACCTTATTAGATATGGTGCGCTCTATGATGAGTGTAGCTGAGTTGCCTATTCCTTCTGGGGATATGCACTGGAAACCAGCAGCATACCCTACTGAACAGGGTTCCCACCAAATCTGTGCCTACCACACCATATGAGATATGGGAAGGGAAGAGACCATATCTTAATTTTATAAAGATATAGGGTTGCCGGCCTATGTCAAAAGACAAAAACCGGACAAATCGAGGCAAGATCTGTTTTGTGTAAGTTTGTTGGATATCCCAAACATTCGCGAGGGTATATCTTCTACCACAGTGAGGAACAAAGAGTATTTGTTGCTCAACATGCACCTTTTTAGAAAAGGAATTTCTTGCAAAAGAAATTAGTGGCTCTGAGGTAGAACTGGAAGAGGTTCCAGCTGAACAAAACACAACAGAAGATTTAGTGGAACCAGAGCATTCAGTAGCTTCCGACGAACCTCAGCCTCTCCGCCGATCTGGTAGGGTTTCTCATCCACCTGAGAGATACTACGGTTTTCTCATTGATGGTGGAAGCGAGGATTGCATCATGGAGGATGATGACCCAACTAGCTTCGAGCAGGCCATCACGAGTGGGGACTCAGTGAAATGGCTGGATGCTATGCGGTCCGAGATGGATTCCATGTACACCAACAAAGTATGGACTTTGGAAGTTGCTCCTGAAGGGGTAAAACCCATTGGGAGCAAGTGGATCTTCAAGAAGAAACTTGGTGTAGATGGGAAAGTGGAGACTTTCAAAGCTAGACTTGTGGCAAAGGGTTTTCGTCAAAGACCAGGTGTGGACTATGACGAGACTTTTTCTCCAGTGGCTATGCTTAAATCCATCCGAATCATGCTTGCCATTGCTGCCTTTCATGACTACGAAATCTGGCAAATGGATGTTAAGACCGCCTTTCTAAATGGTGATTTAGAAGAGTGCGTGTACATGACTCAGCCAGAGGGCTTCGTAGACAGTGGGAGCAGCGGGAAGGTGTGCAAGCTGCTTAAATCCATTTTTGGATTAAAGCAAGCATCGCGGAGTTGGAACATCTGCTTTGACGTCGTTATCAAAGAGTTTGATTTCGTCAAAAATCCAGATGAACCTTGTATCTACAAGAAGGTGGCAGGGAGTAAAGTTGTCTTCCTCGTATTGTACGTGGACGATATACTCTTGATAGGAAATGATATTCCTATGCTGCAATCGGTCAAGCTCTTCTTATCACAAAGATTCTCAATGAAAGATCTTGGTGATGCCTCCTGCATATTGGGGATCAGGATCTATAGAGATAGATCCAAACGGATTTTGGGATTGTCCCAATCCAGGTACATTGACACCATACTAAAGAGGTTTAGTATGGAAGAGTCCAAGCGTGGGAACATGCCCACGATCTCTGGAGTCACTCTCTCCAAAGAGATGTCTCCCAAGACTGATTTGGAGAGAGCTCGCATGCAAGGGATACCCTATGCTTCGGCAGTAGGCTCTATCATGTATGCG